>APFE031209198.1:12354-41480 GCA_000404065.3 Pinus taeda
ACAATATGGGCACTACATGGGTACATCAATATAATAAGGGGGTTGTACTAATAAAAATAAGGGGTTACACTAGTAGTATAGGGGCCTAACATGCCTCCACTCAGTCTCCTCTCTACTTCTATAATTGTGGCTGCTCTACAACTTTCTAAGGCTTCTTCTGGGGCAGCATGTTGAGAGGTAATTCACTCTCCCTCTCAACCACCAAGTCTCTAACCTTTTCCTTGCTCCTCAAGGATTTGTATGTATCTTTGACCTCGAGAGCATATAGATTCTTGACTCACACACCGATCTATTTCACTTGTCCCATGGTGAAGTGCCTAAGGAAAAACTTTCCTTTTCTAAAAATCACATCGCAGCCACAGTCTTCCAATACTGCAACAAAAACAAGATTATTCTTTAGTCCTAGAACATACATCACATCTGTGATTCTGAGAGGGGAATTAGACCCCCTCTAAAAGGTAACTATACTGATGCCAGTTGTGCTATACCTCCCATAATCTCCAAACTCTATGTTCTACTTGAGGTCTTTCTCCTCAAAGTCACTAAAGAGATCTCTATTCCTTGTCATATGGAATGAGGCACCGCTATCAAGATACCACATGCTTCCCATTATAATGTTGGCCATGCATGCAATGTGAGTGAAATAAAGTTCGAACTATGAAGCTAGAGCTTCACCTGCTACTACTCCTGTAGGATCACTTTTGCTTTCTTTCTTTTGTGGGAAATCTGTGGCATAGTGCCCGTACTTGTGACAATGATAACACTTGATGTTCGACAAGTTATTCTTCTTGAAAACCTCCTTTCCTTGGGAATTCTTTCTCATGGATTTATTTTCTTTGTTGACTATGCAAAGTCCTCTTCCACTTCTTTGGAAGAGGTCCCATCTCTGGTGTTTCGCTGAAACTCTTCTTGTAGCAAGTCAGACCACAACCACTCCCACTCTGTTAGCTTCTCCCTCCCATTAACAGAGTCCTAGTAACTATGCTAGCTCTTGGGAAATCCTAGAAGTGCTAGGCTCACTAGATGGTCTTCAACAAAAGTAATCCCAACACTTCCAAGATCATCTCGACATTGGGTGAACTTGGTCAAGTACTTCGGAATTGAGTCACCCTTCTCCATCTTGATCTTTAGAAGTTTGTCCTTTAGTGCCAACTTCCTATGGTCGCTACTATTTTGAAACAGGTTTTTCAATTTCCAAATTATAAATGGAGTGTCCTTACCATGGATATTTGAGACAATGTGATCTCAAACTACATCCAAGATAATCCTTCTCAAATTTTCCAAATACTTTCTCCATTCAACTAGATCTTTAGCATCAAATGCTGGAGGCTTCGGAATATCATGATATATGAATTCCTTGAGGCCATTTTATTGCAGCACTACCTCCATCCTGTCCTTCCAAGCTATCTAATTTGACCCACCCTCCAAGGCATAATCAGGTCTCAAACTGTAGAATGACATATTGTTGACTTTGAAGTATGAACTTGCAAATTCGATTTCACCTGCACAAAAAACTCAAATTCTCCTCTTCTATACTATCTTCAATTCCGATACCATGTTGATTTTCACTGTAGATTCAACAACTTACGTGATATGATAAAACATGAGACAAGAATCTACTCTACTCTTTAACGAAAACAAAAATTGATCAATGAAAACAATAAGCAGAAAATGAAGAATATCAATTGCACATAACACAATGTTTTTCTAGGGAAAAAAATTGCTCAAAACCCCAACTATCTATATTGAATTAACCAGAAGATCTGAGAAGAAAATACAATGCTTGTGATGAGCCTCAGTATTGTAGCAAGAACACTGCAACTCTGAAGGCTACAAACTTTAATTATCAACCCAAGGTTCGTACAAACTTAAGAGACATCGACACTATATGTGCATCATACAATGTATTCTTCCTTCGCTGTCATGATGTAATGGAGTGACTGTAAAGAAATCAAATCTTAAACTAGTTTCATAAATGTAAATGTTACTTTTAAAAGAAATTAGTCCTAGGCAAGAACAACAAATTGTAATTGAAACACTAAGAGCATGAATTCGAATACATAGGCCTAATCTACATTGTGAAAATGCATGTCCTAATTGGTGTTTATTCTTCTTCAATCATGGATTTAGAGCCTAGGGGTCATGATTCAACCCTAAGAGAAAAAAACCAATATTTTTGAGCAAATATGGGCAAGTATATACGTGCTAGAAGAGTGTTACAAGAAGTTACAGGTGCTGCTACAGGAAGTTACAGGCTGCTAGAGAAAATTACGAGATTTTCTACAATAAGATATAATTCACCAAATGACCAAGAAAATCAAATCCAAATTGGATGGGACAATTTTTTTTATTGATTAAGATGTCTTAGGTCTCCATTCCAAGTGGAATCACTCAAAAATACCCTTGTTAACACATGCTAAAAAATAGCAGAAAAGTACTAGTCTCAAATGTAGAAATTTGAGAACTAGTGAGCTAGTTAATCTATCAAATGGCTAACCTAATAAACTGAAAATGAAATGGGGTGATTTTTTTTTTTTTTTTTTTAAATTGCATGTTTTTATGGTTTAATGAAAGTGAAATCAAACCAATTTAAGCTCATTAGCATGTTCTAAAAAAATAACAAAAAATTACTACATTTGCCACAAGGGACTTCCAGAAATTTAGATTTGGGAATAAGCAAACTAATCCAAGTAGCTCACTGATTACTTTGACCTTCCAAAGCTATTCCAAGGATGAAATCATGGTTGTGATCCTAAAAAATAACTTGATTCAACCATTTAACCCAATCCTACAATAATAAATCATCAATACTAAATTCAGAAATAGAAAAAAACGAGAACAAGAGATGCATGTGAATAAGAAGCAAAAAGAAGAAAAGTAAATTGTACGAAAGGGCTCTGAGGCTTGTGGGATGGCCAAGCCCAAGGAATATTAGAGTCCTATGAAGGATACCAAGATTTAGAAAGTGAAAATGATACCAATATTCATTATTTCCATCAATATAATTACATCCTTGCAAGAAATGAAAGTGGAGCTGCAAAAATAAAATTTTTCTCCACAAGAAGACTAAGAAAAAACAACCCCTAGAGGAAAATTCAAATTGGTACTTATACAAAATTATTAGGAAGCATTCTCCGTGAAAAGAGGAATATTTCCCCTCCAAAATCCCTCAAATAGTGGATCTAGTTCCCAACACTAGGAATCTACATTAAATGAGAAGGAACACATTCCTAGATTTTCTCAATCATTGGAGTTTCATAACTTGTGCAATAATTTTAGAATATCTTGTTGATTTATTATCCAATATTTCCTCCTATAGTAGAGAGAAAGTCCCTAAATTATCTCCTCCTCAAATATTCATAATCTTCCCAATATTCTCACAATATTCTACAAAAATAAATAATATTAGGCACAAATATGAAATCATCTCTAAACATCCTAATGAACATATTAAAGCTAAACAAATTTATTAAGTGTAGAAGGAGAGGTTTAATATAGCCTTGACATGCTTAAGAAACGTTAAATGGGCCTTAGTTTGTGTCTAATTTGGAGGCCCATCATACCCCCTACTAAAAATGTTGCTCATCCTCTGAGCAACCTATCCATCCTCCTTGACTTGTTGTTCTTCATGTATGCTGACATGCTTCATGTTTTTGTTTTTGTTTTGTTTTGTTTTTTGTTTTTTTTTGTTTTTGGGTCTATTTTATGCTCTTTCCGTTTCTCTTCTTCCTACTACATTTTTCCCCTATCTTAGTTTCACAAGGAAGCCCTAATGTAGGTTGATGCTGCTTCTTTCTCTCAGGCGATTCTTCAACCTTAATGAGTTTTATTTTTGAGGGCAACACCTTGCTTTTGGTTCATCTTCTTGGCCACTTGGATCATGTAAATTGAATGAAAACTCAAGTGCAATCCCATCATCACACCCCCTTACCTTTTGTTTGCACCATTTCCATTTCCTTTGAATATTTCCTTGCTTCCCAAGGCTCTAGTGGCCGTTCTCGGTGAAATTTTCCTTCTTGTAGCACTCTGTTAGCTTCTTGTAGCAGTTTCTTGGCCTTCCTGTAGTGCTACAAAATCTTCCTGTAGCAATTACAACCTTTCGTAGCAATCTAGAGAGGGGATGAAATTTGATTTGAGAGCTACTGGGATGATGGAGAGTGGTGAGTACATGAGTTGCACACAACCTGAATCCTGTAGAAACTAATATTTGCATGCCAAGAGGTGTTGGGTCCACCTTCTATATCTTTTTTTTTTTTTTTTTTTTTCCATTAATTTTTCTCTTTTTTTTTTCATTGCATGCAAAAATAAACTCATAGTGCTCTGAGTTAATTGAGTTGGACTTCACCTACCCCTTCACACCCCTTGTCTTCCATCACGACTAAATTGACTAGATCCCACTTTCTCTAGTATTCTTCACTTTTTTCTTGTCATCTCCCCCATGTGCGGGGTGTCTTGGTGGAAAAGTGAATTTAATTGCTAGATAAGGCTGAGGTTGCTCTGCTACTAATCTTGGCTATAAAATAATTTTCCTTCATACACTTGTAATGTTTTTCAAGCTAAAATAAGTTTATAGGAAAGGTTTAAATGCTTGCATACCTATGCCTTACCGTTGATGTGTTTTTGCAGGTGATATTGAGGTTGCTGATATGAATGTTGAAGTTGCCTTTAGTGGTCCTGAAGCTACTACTAATGATCTTAAAGATACACGTGATAATCTGTTGGAGGTCCTATTGCTAATAACCTTGAATCTAAAGGTCTCATAGGTTTTTGTTGTTGTTTTTGTTATTGTCACTTCATATCTGTGGCTAAATGTTGCTGTTGAGCTTCATAACATCATGATTTTAGAGGTGTTGACTTCCTTTGTTTGTTGATGCATAGGACTTCATAGCATGACACTTTTTTTGACTGATGAAATATTTTTTATTTGTGGTAGGCCTCTTTCTAGCGTTTAATCTATTGTTGTTGGAGTTGATGGATGACCTTACATCTGCTATTCAGGGATGGTGTGTCCCTTCTGAGATTTAGGAATGGACTCATAATGCCTCAGGGTGGATGGATCTTCCATTCTGGAGCTGCAAAAGTTCTAGTTCAAGATCTTGTTGGAACTGTGTAGGCTGCTACGTGAGGAACCCTCTTCCTATAGAAGTGATTTAATTCCTCTTAAAAACCTCACTACTACATTTGGGACTGATGGAAAGTCATAGAAGGTGTAAGGACATGGTTTAAATCATCAAGGGGTGGTGTAGGTGGTGGAAAAGTTGATGACAAAGTTTTTTTGAAATTTTCATGTAAGGCAAAGTGGAATTTGAAGATGAATTTTGGTTAGATGGAGTGGATGAGTGATGAAAGTGGTGTTGGGGGACTTCTCTCAACCTTCCCTAAAAATTCATGACCTTTTCACCCCTTTCTTAAATCAGATTTCCTTCTGTAGCTTCTTCTCAGCCATCCTGTAGTGCTACAAGATCTTCCTGCAGCAATTCAGGACAACCTCCTATAGTAGACTTGTTTTGTCCATATATCCAAAATAGTATACAGGATTTACTTAGAATTTTTTTATCATGTTTCCATCATCCTTATGCACCTCCTCATAAAAAATCTTAGCCAATGGATGCACAAATCTCGAGAAAAAATTAAAAATAATTATAGGTGATGGAGGCTGATTTCTCGAAAAGTGTGCACTGGAATTTTCTGAAATTTATTGAGCATGTTACCATCCTCCATATGACTCTCCCCATGAAACAACTCATTAAATGGATGCACAAATATTGAGAAAAATAAAAAATGGTTGTAGGTGATGGAGGTCGATTTCTAAAAAAGTGTGCACCAGAATTTGCTAAAATTTCTTGGGAATTTAACCATCATCCATATGCATATCCCCCTGTAAAATATCGGAGAATGGATGCACAATTTTTAATATATGATAACAATAATTTTTTGCTCTGTGTATTTTGGCTTCTTGTAGAAAAACAAAGCCTTCCTATAGCATTTTAGGATATCAAGGAAAATGAATGGGAAAAGATTGTGAACGATGGGTGGAAATAGATGAGGGTGATGGATAGTCATGGCCTTGGTCCTGTTGTAGCATCTGAAAAAAGGAGCACAAAATCTAAGTTTGACTCACTTTGACTAGGCTTTTGATCAACTTTCTTTTGGTAGCTAACTTGTTTTTGTTGCTTTTAGAGGTTGGAGAACCCCTGCATTCATCAAAGCGATACATGGAGCAAAGGAATTTTCTTTTTTCATTCTTTTTCTTTTAGGCCTACTAGTAGCCACAATGAGGTTTTCAACTAGTAGGTCTCCCTAGGTGCCTCAAAGGAGGCTTTCACCTAGGATCTTTTTGTTTTCTCCTTTTACTTTTTTTTCCAACCTGTTGACTACCTCATGGAGGTTTTCAATCAATGAGCCAAGCTCAGGTGCCTTAAATGAGTTTTTTCACTTGAGATTTTATTTTTTCTGTTATTTTTTCAATTTTTGTTTTTATTTTTTCTATTGTACTCTACTTGAAAAACAAAATCTCTTTCAGGTATAGGAATACTTCCAATGGCACCATGTGCACATCAAGATGATAGATAAACTAATGTGTAGGCATGAAATATATGCTTTGACATGTACCTGAATTTTAGATACCAAATTCTTTGACTTTGATAATATCAAACACAATTGAAGAAGAGATTGATGCTCCATTGTGTTAATTTTCTGGAACCAAAACTCAATATAACTTTGATGCCCTTGGTTCGCTTTCTATCTGGATCATTCTTCATGTATTCTTGTACCATGACATTCAAATCTTCCTCTTTTTTTCTGATTATTCTCTTAAATACATGGAGGATTTGATGGCAAACATGAGGGAACTTTCTTAATCTCTGATTCTGATGTCTTCTCTTCATCAATTGCAACCCATGATTCTTTGGTCTTCTCATTTGAATCTTCTTTATTTGGATGTTGTCCTTCAATGAAATCAAGAAAATCTCCTTTTGCAATAATCTTTCTGAGCTAAGATGAATACCATTAAGATCAAGAGGAGATGTTTTCAAGTGTTGTGCCTCAACATTGTAAGTGGGTTGAGCTACTTCCTTGTGTGGGTTTGGAAATGGTGGTACAAGTAGTTGAGTGGGAGTGGATATTTGAGATGGATGTGGTTGGGGTTGGGGTTGTGGTTGTGGTGGAGGTGGATGGTAGGGAAAACATGGAGTTGGGTATGGAAGATATTGAGTAACATATTGAGGATATTGTAGACATATCCCATAAGTTTCTTGCCAAGATTGGTTTTGGGGTTGAGATGGCCAAGGTTTCCAAGTAATGCGTGTTTTCCAATTATTTTGAGATGGATGTGCATAACCTTGAAATTGTGAATTAGGCTCTTGCATCATATAATATTGACTTGGATGCCATAGTCTTCTTGGAGCTACATAACATAGCTACTTTGGTGGTAGACTTGCTCCATTGTCCTCTTGGTAAAATTCCTTCAACCTTGGTAATGATGGGAAATATTTAACAACATGTGATTCTACATAGATAACACAAATATCGACATCTTCTTTTTCCTCATCTTGCATTCTTAACATTTCTACTTCTTTGCTTAGATTTCTAAATATTTATATTTTAAAGTCATCAAACAAATTTCCAAGTTTAGCTTGACTTACCAATCTTGATGCTGATTTACTTACTCTTGCGCTTCCTCTTGATATGTGATTGCATGTTTCACAATTTTTTTCAAATGATAATTGGTATACATCTCCTCTTCTCATGAGATAAAGGAGATCGATCCGCTCATCCCTAATTGTTCTAAGTAAGAGGTTTTTTAGTGTATCTAATCCTAAATGATGCAATTTTTCCCTCTTAATGTTATACATGAACCTCTCTATTAGATCCTCAAGTTTCTCATATTCTTTTTGATTCATTCTAAATATTTCTTCCTTAAGATCATAGTATTTATATTTTTCTAGGAATATATTTTGCATATCATTCCATGATATTATTGAATTAGTCCCAAACTCATGAATCATTTAAGATCTCTATCCTTCAATGTTTCCGGAAACAATCTCAATTTTTTAGTGTTTAATAAGTAACCATAAGATCTACAAACAATTTCAAATTCAAAGAGAAATGTTTCCGGATCCTTTTACCTCATACCATGGAAGTTGGGAAGGAAATATGGAGGGATGTTCTTCATATGCACACTGACATCAATATATTGAATGTGAAATCCAAGAGGTTCTTCTTCATTGTCATCATATCCAACCATTTCTTCTACCTTCTCCGTCACCTCTTCTTCTTCTACCTACAAAAATGAATGATGATTCCACTCTTATTGCACTACATGATCAAATGGAGGGGTTGGTGTTGGAGTTTTTTTTTTTTGGAATAAGAATGCTAATGCGATGCAATTTTCTATTCTTGAAATGAAAGATGCCTAATGCAATTTTTTTTGTTTTTGCAAAAAGTAAAAAGAAATGAATCAACTAGGGAAGAAAAAAGTGTATACTTTGAAACCTCCACGGAAATGGCACCAAAAAGTGATGAGCCTCAGTACTGCAAAAAAAATGGTGCAACTCCCAAGGCTACAAAATTTAATTATCAACTCGGAGTTCGTACAAACTTAATAGGTATCGACACTATATGTGAAACATACAATGTGCCCTTCCTTCACTGCCATGATGTAATGGAGTGAATGTAATGAAATAAAATCTTAAACTAATTTCATAAATGGAAATGTTACTTTGAAAAGAAATTAATCCTAAGCAATAACAACAAATTGTAATTGAAATCCTAAGAGCATGAATTCAAATAAATAGGCCTAATCTACATTGTAAAAAGGCATGTCCTAATTGGTGTTTATTCTTCTTCAATCATGGATTTAGAGACTAGGGGTCATGATTAAAACCTAAGGGACAAAAACCAAGTTTTTTGAGAAAATCTAGGCAGGTATATACACGCTAGAAGAGTGCTATTGGAAGTTACAAGTGCTGCTACAGGAAGTTACAGGATGGTACAGGAAGTTACAAGATTTGCTACTGGAAGATATAGTTCACAGAATGACCAAGAAAATCAAATCCAAATTGGATGGGACAAATTTTTTTATTGAATAGGATGTATTATGTTTCCATTCTAAGTGGCATCACTAAAAAATACCCCTGTTAACACATGCTAAAAAATAACAGAAACTTACTAGTCTCAAATCTAGAAATTCGAGAACTAGTGAGCTAGTTAATCTATCAAATGCCTAACCTAATCAAGTGAAAATTAAATGGGGTAAATTTTGTTATTAACTTGAATTTTTTATGATATAATTTAAGTTTAATTAACTCAATTGAATCTCATTAGTATGTTCTAAAAAATAGCTGAAAATTACTACTATTTGCCACAAGGGACTTTCAGAAATTTAGATTTGGGAATAAGAAAAATAATCCAAGTAGCTCAATGATTAATGTGACCTTAAAATATTGTTCAAAGGATGAAATCATATTTATATCTTGGAAAATAACTTACTTCAACCATTTAACCCAATCCTACAACAAGAAATCATCAATACTAAATGCAGAAATAGAAAAAAATGAGAACAAGAGATGCATGTGAATAAGAAGCAAGAAAAAGAAAAGTAAATTGTATAAAAGGGATCTAAGGCTCCTAGGATGGCTAAGCCCAAGGAAAATCAGAGTCCTATGGATGAGACCAAGATTTAGAAGGTGAAAATGGAACCGATCTTCATTATTTCCATCAATACAATTACATCCATGCAAGAAATGAAAGTGGAGCTACAAAAATACAAGTGTTCTCCACAAGAAGACTAAGAAAAACCAACCTCTAGAGGAAAATTCGAATCAATACTTAGAAAAAAATTATTAGGAGGCATTCTCCATGAAAGGAGGAATCTTTCCCCTCCAAAATCCCTCAAATAGTGGATCCGGTTCTCAACACTAGGCATTTTCATTAAATGATAGGGAACACATTCCTGGATTTTCTCAATCATTGGAGCTCTAGAATTTATGAAATAATATCAGAATATCTTGTTGATTTATTAATATTGATCCTCATATATTATGGATAAATTCCCTAAATTACCTCTTCCTCCAAATCTTAAAAATCTCTCCAATATTCTCACAATATTCTACAAAAATAAATAATATTAGGCACACATATGAAATCATTTATAAACCTTCCTAATGAACATATTAAAGCTAAAAAACATTATTAAGTGTATAAGGATAGGTTTAATGTAGCCTTCATATGCCTAATAAAGGTTATATGGGCCTCAATTTGTGTCTAATTTGGAGGCCCATCAGCTTGTTCAACTCGAACAATTCTTGCACTAGTACAATCTAACTTGCTGCCTCACAAGCCAACTCAAGCCAACACTTAGCCAATTCTATTACCTACCAAGTCCTTAATTTCTTGCACAATTCCTAAGAGAATCAACCTGTATTTAACTGGGAAATCCTCACTCCATAAATGTGCAATCCATCCATATGTCATCAACTGCTTGCATTCACCATCTGTACAACTCAGAAAATTATACAACTGATAGTACATCGCCCTTGAACTCTAATATAATCTGGGTCTTCCTCTGAACTAACATGCATGAATTATTTATGAGTGAATATTCAATTAACTGGTGTGGCATTGAGGATGAAATGGTACCCGTCCCCACTATTAGACCTCCTACTAGTTTCTCCAACAGTTAGAACTAGTTTAACTGACTATAACTCAGTTAGACCAAGTTAATTAATTTCAACTCAAAAGAACTCAACCTGGACCCATAAAATTTAGGGATCACTCTACATGAATCTATATAGACTTCCGACTCAAATTCCCTAAGCCAACTAAGTCAAATTAACTTAGTTAACTATTACAAGTTGTTATGAGAATATAATTCCAATTTAATTTAAGGTGAAATTAAATTAAAATTTCTAGATGTTATTTTTAACATTTCTTGTTGCTATTTTCAACACAATCATCATTTATTATTCTTAGATAGGTCTTTCATATCATCTGTATCACATACGTATAGTTTTCCATAAGATATTATCATAATACTTTTCAAACATAAATATTTTGTCTCAAACTTGCTTTATATAGAAATGCGATTTGATAAGTATGGGATCTTTTTCATGATCTTTAGCTTTTGTATGTGGTATCACCCAATCTTCTTTATGGACTTAACTCATTGTAATATCCAATTCCATTTCACTTGAATTATGAACTTTCAATTAAGCAAACAATTGTGAATATTCATGCATATAATACTTTAATTATATCTTTTACAATACCCCCTAAAATGATCTAAGAGCTATTTTACACTCAATAACTTAATCATCATTTAGGTGTATATCACATAAAGTGAAAAGAAACAATCTCATAAATATCCATTAATACCATTTCATGTATCTCAAAATGTAATTCAAACATTTATTCTAATAACTAGAAGGCCAAATCTAAGAATGGAATAATCATTCTCTTTTATTGCTTGCATGTTTTGTCAATTCTACCTTGTCTTGTGGGATGAGGGATTCACACCACTCATTTCAATGTTTTACAACTTAAAGTTTTGAATGTTGTTTCAAACCATGGTATACAACCAGAAAAATGCTTGACCCATGCAAATATGCATTAAAATAGTGTACCAAGCATATGTATCCCTATAACCCATAATATGGATGTCATCACTTAATCATGCCATAGTAACTCATGAAAACATCAAAAGAAATTTAACAAATTTTTCATACTTGCAAGCTTCTCCCTTTTTTATACATTGTTGGGTATTAATGGAAAACCTGCATTACTAGAATATTTTGAACATTCATTTTTATACCATTCTCACATTTATTATTATTTATTTTATTTTTGTTTAATAGAAGAAACAAACATCCATTGACATGTGGATGGCCAACACATGCAACAAGTCATAATGAAATTTCTTGTTTTAGGGCATAGAAATCATTGGGAAAATGTTCATGCACTTCATGTATCCATTACCAACATGGCCTTACACGTGACTTAATTCAAATGGAATTATATTTTCACAACTCCTATATTACATAATCATGAATTTTCCCAAATGTATTCATCATTATTCTCACATTTCCATACACTTTTCATTTCATGTGAGCATTATTCATTGATTTAGTTGTTGCCCCTCATGATAACTCAATGCATATGTGTATTATGAAGATTTCACTAATCGTCTCATCTTGGCAACTTTCTTCCTTAACCATACCTTGTATAGGTGTTAGTGTCTATAATGCATTCGATTAAAAGAATATCATTAAAGATAAAAGGTGCACCTATAGGAATTGTTACCTAATTCTTTCATATTGCCTATGGTCGGAAAAACCCAATTTCATGTTTGCATTGTTGCAATCATTAATAACATAGTTACCAACTCAAGGAGAACATTAAAGTTCTTGCTTTTTTTGAGCTCACATCTAATAGTTGTTTTTACCCTTGTTTCGAAAAGTGGTGCTACTCACCACTTTTTGCAATTGTTATTTTAATAACCTTGTAATATTATCGAGAAAAAATCAACCATCAATCAAAAAGTGGTGTTGATAATGGCACCATTTTTTGTCACACTCCAAATTGCAAGTACTTTGAATGAACCAAAAAGTAGCACTCCTAGTAGCACCCTACATTTTTGGGGCTAAAATTACATTTTTCCTAAAATTATGGCCTTGGAAATTGGTGTCGTTATAATCAAAATACCAAATCAAACCCAAATAAAACAATATGTGCTATTAATAGCACCATTTTTTTTCCAGGCTCAAAATAACAACATTTTTGAAATTGTTGCTTAAAAGCTCATAATTATTATGTATAAACACATTAAAAAAGGAAATAAATAGAAAAAAAAAAAGAAAGAATCTTGAAATAGAAAAAACTATTTAATTTTTTAATTTAAGAAATAAGAATAAGAAAAAAAAAAAAAAAAAAACTAAAATTGTTAGTTAAAGAAAAAGTCATTTTTTCGTAAGTTAATTTTTCCAATTCTATTTAACAAAATTACATAAGTCAAGAGTTGTTATCCATCTGTAGCTTGCCACATTGGAAACTAGCCCATAGACAAAATAATTTCTATTTAGTCATTGTCCAAAAATAAGTTGAGGAAAAAAGCACCTAGTGAAAATAGAGTATAGCTATCATGGTGAGGGGAAAACTAGTCGAGAGAATAACAAAACTATAAACTATAGTTTTAAATTGTGTGCATAAACTTGATAGAAATGGTCTAAAAAGGAAAGTAACCAACCAATAGAGTAACCACCAAATATGCCAAATATTTATATAGAACAAATAAAACAACAAATAATAAAATCCTGTGAGTCATGAAGATAAGGAAGTATCCAAATCAATTAATTTTATTGCATCCTTGTTATGCAGTGTCTTCGTTAGGCCTAGAGGTGAGCCCATTTCAAGGAGAACAAGATGACCCTCTACATTTATTAGCAATAGCTTCAAATCCTTTGAATTATGGATGATATTATCTTGAGCACTTCATCTATCCACCACACTACTAAATAATGGCACAAATTTTGACAGTCCTTTGTTGTTCTTGTGACGAGGTTTCATAGATATAGCAAAAAAAAGAGATTTCACGAAACATCATTTCCAGTGCAATCACACTTTTGACCTCTTCTTGCTCATTGAAATTCCTACACTAGGCATCTTCGAAGCATCGGCACTTATTCGTCGCAAACACTTGTCGAATTTCCCATGGTTGGATGTTGTTTGCGTCGAAAGTGGCATCACATGACCAACATATACAACATTCTTTTACGGAGAACATGTTAATTTTTAGGGATAGATTGTTCTTTGTTGTAGATAATTTCATTTTCAAACTTTTCAACATATAACATTCACCCCATAACATCATGTAATCATTATTAGAAATTATGTAGAGAGAACAACAACATCAACAATGCAACGAAAAAATAAATAACAACAAAAGAAAAGCATGCATAATAGAGACACCAAAATTTAGGTCAGAGACGAGGCGAAAACCCCACAAGGGGGAGAACCCAACTAGATTCTTCTTCTATTAGATATTCGTGAATTTTCAATTGAGATACAAAGTACAATAAGAATGAGATACATCAATTACATTAGGCCTCCTAGGGCCAACCCAAGTTAGTTCACAACTACGTTTTTGAATTGAATGATCCGATTTCTGATAATCAAACAAATATCGAGGGAGTTAATATCATATAACTATTGCAATTTTCATCATCCATGTCCATATATTTTCACTATCATAATGATTTGAGGTCACTTCCATCATTACGCCACTTTCATATCAAGGTTGACAACCATACTAGGTTTCTACGATATCACTATGACTGTCATTCTTCATTGTCATCAAAGTCATTGTGCACTCATATCATTTCTATCATATTATTGGTATCAAGGTTACTACTATATCATTATAATATAGGGTTACTTTCAACCACTGTCATATGTCAAGGTACTGTCATAAAAAAAGAGATTACTATCATGTTTCTTGCACCATATCCACATCAAGGTTATGCTTTAGGATTAATTTCCATATCAAGGGTCACTATTATATCTATATATCTATATATATATATATATATATATATATATATATATATATATATATAATATATATATATTATATATATATATATATAGTTACTGGCATACCATTGATATTATAATGCTTAAATATCATGTTATACACATCACTATACACTATCATGTTTCCAAGTTAGTATCATATGCTTCCAAGTCAGTAGTCATTGAAGAATATGAATTACCAAGGATACCATACAATGTTTCCCATGTAATATTATAGGTTTAATATGAGTTACCAAGGCTTCCATAGAGATAAAAGAATGTGTGAGCCTCAGATATGCATGAGCCACAAACTATGTAAGACACAAAATGCATGAAACATAAAGTGCATGACCCACATAGATACGTGAACATTGTAATGATTGAGTCATCATGTGTGACCTCTGCAATGACCACTATAATGACTAATGTGATACCATTTTTGATTATGACTCCACTGTTCACATGTGTGATGTTGATTATGATGCCATAGATGTATGCGATTCACTTTGAGTGTTACCCATATGTATCAAGTCACAGTAACCACAAATGACCATTATAAAAGAGAGCCATAAAATAGAGTATAATGATGCCATTGACACACAGATTAATGTGATTCCATTGTAAGAGTCTAGTGATGCCACTGATGCAATGCAATGCCACTAGGGATGCCACCGTTAAATGTGATCTACAAGAGATATGAGCCAAGCCACATATATGAAAAAATCAAGCTACTGTTGATTATAGAGGGATATGAAATTCTGTTAATAATGTGCCACATAGAAGAGGGATATAAACCACACAATCAATAATGCATAAGCCTCATAGTACTTTAAACCTTAGAGAAATGCGAAATACTAGAATAGAGTATACAAACTATTGAAATGCGAGCTTCAGTACATAATATATGAGCAACTGAAATTACGAGCCTTTGTATGATTATAGTGAGCCACTCTATCAAGGAATGCAAGTCATGAGCTACTGTAGCATATAGAGTGTGATACATAAAAATGAGTCACACATAAATATATGTGCGAGCCAATAATACGAGCTTTCCTATAATAGACGTGAACCTTAGTTATTTCATACAAGCCTCCATAAATAAAATAGATGCGAGCTTTTAATGAGTGAGATCTGAATTTTCACACACTTGGAGATGGATCGATCCATTCATTTATATACATTCACATGGTCCAAAACATATGCCTTCAAGCTGACCTTGAAACCTTGGAGGGGAAATATAAAAATCCAAATTCCTTCTTAAATATATTTTCCAATTAATTTCTTACCTAATTTGTTATCAATTTAATAATAATAATATTTCACTTTGAAAATAATAATTTGAATTCTTCCTTTTGGAAAATATAAATCCTCTTTACAACACAATGAGCTTTCCTTTGGGTCTTAGGGTTTCTGTGGGGAAATTCGTCCCATAATTTCCCAAATTTCAACAGAACCTGCCATGGTTGCAACATTGCTACTGTCTGAAATGGTGTCGCAAGATCGATGGACCCAAATTTGTTTTAAAAGATATTGTGATGAACATGGTCATGATGTTACTACTGTCAGAAGTGACATCGGAATATTACTACACTCACCAATTTTTTTAAAAGATATTGCGATGAACTTTCCATAGTTGTGACCACGTTTAGATGGAAATGATAATGGACGACCGATGACATTGGCAATTTAAAAATTAAATAAATTGGCACTTAGAATTTATTTGCATATTGTTATTAATGATTTAATATTTCAAATATATTTCAAGAATTCAAATGAATTATGTTTTGGTAATGGATTAGAGAATGTGAGAATTGAATTATGTCAAGGGAAATTGGCCTTTCGACAAGACAAATTTTCTTAAATATGAGAGACCTAAAGGATGGATGAAAATCAATAGGTTTTAAGGGTGATATAACGACCATGATGGGATGTTTGAATTGTCCTCCCCACATTTCCCATCAATGATTACAAAAAACTTGAATGATATAACATTGGTTTGTCATCATCATCTCAAAATGACATGGTAGATGAAAATTTACCATGTATACCATCTCATAGATGACCCCTTCTACCTATTATATGCAAGAATTTATGGCATGCCATCCTCTTTATCTAGCATATGATTGATTGTGACAATAGGTGAATAAAGGACAATGCATAAGTAGAGGATCACTACCAGTTGATCCTCCTCCATCCACACCACAACTATTATTTCTTAATTTTCCACTTCAAAAATTCTATTCTAGAAATTCATTTTGGTAGCTAATTCTATTGATAGTCACAACACACGTGGAAGTCAAAGAAATTTTCATATACACTGCTAAACTTAATGAACTCTACGTTAGTTTTTACTAAAAAGTCGAATGGAAAATAAATTCCTATGAAATCATCACAGTGCTGAGCATGAAAATCAAGACCATACTAGTGGCGATGATCATAAATGGATTTCATTGAGTTCAATAGTGTATATGACAATTTATTTGACTTCTAGGTGTGTTGTGACTATTGATAGAATTAGCTACCAAAATGAATTTCTAGAATAGAATGTTGGAAGTGGAAAATTAGCAAATTGGTAGATATGGAGTGGATGGAGGAGGATAAACTAATGGTGATCCCCCAATAAATTTCCCTTTACTCACCTACTGTCACAATCAATCATAAGTTAGGTAGAGTGGATGGCTTGCCAAAAATTCATGCATAGAATTTGTAGAAGGGTTCATCTATGAGATGGTGTGAAGTGTTAATTTTTCATAGGGATCAATTGTTATTTCCTTTAGATGATTTCATTTACATTTACTTATTTCATACCCCATAATATCATAACAATGTTAAAAATTATGTAGAAAGAACAATAACATCAACAATGCAGTGGAACAATAAAAATCGAAAGAAGAAAAGCATGCACAATAGGGACACCATGATTTAGGTTAGAGACTAGGGTGAAAATACATAAGGGGGAAAGCCCATCCAAATTATTCTTCTCTTAGAGATTTGTTAGACAATATTTTGTCACACTTCCCATCCCATATCCCGAAGCGTCAAAATGATGAAATTTGTCAGTGGATTCACCATGAAACATATACAAAAGAAACACTGAAGAAGAGAAGAAAAGTTTTCCTAAGAGAGTTTTGAAGAAGCTTGCCTATAAACCTAGTTTTCAGGATCAAAACTTATTGCACCACTAGTGACCTGTGCTGGTGGCTTGTTGCAGCATAATTACCTAGCAGTGGTAGCATAGTTTTTGATAGGAAAACCCATGCTGAAACTATTATGGTAGCTTTAGGAAAAGTGGAGGAGAAGCTTCTCTTGCTAGAAGCCTCAAGAATGGAGAGTTGGATATAGGTGAATAAGGATTAGAGCAAGATCTCACATTCTTGGTACTTGATCCTACTCTCATGGATCTTCCCCTTGAGTTGTGGAACATCTCCCTCCTTTTATGGATCACTAACTCCCTCTCCTTCCCTATAAATGAGATCCCTACTATCCACAATTGGTTAGTCATAGCTTGGTTGCATTCCTATGATGAAACTATGCCTAAATGTTGCTCATTTTGCTAAGGAGGAGGAGTGCTTGAAGGTCTTGGATAGGACATGGAAACTCATCCAAAGGAGACTTCAAACATAAAGGCTTAAGTGGTTGTATGCTTCCCTTATTTTCTAGTAATAAATACATCATGTTATTTACTTTCCATAAGTGTGTAAATAATTACTAATTTAGTATGATATTCCTTGATTTGTCATAAAGTTTATGTTAGAATGAATAATGTCATGTATGCTTGTATCATCTTTGTTTGATCTTCCTTGCAGGTATTCATACACAACGACATAAAGAGGATTGAATTTAGAAGCAAGGAGATCGAGGATGAAATCAATGGGCGTTTAGAATTAGAGTGAGGTAGGTCATCTATCTTACTTTGTATTTTCTTATATAAATTAGGAAAGTTTGCACATGTTTGTTTAGTTTGTTGCTATATCCTCTTATGGGAATGAACATATCACTTTTGTGCATAGAAGGGATTGTATGCACAACAAAATGAAGAGTCCGCTGGGGAGCCTATATCCATTTCAACCTCCTTTTTGCGTTTGGTCTATTTGATCAGTTTGGCCAACTGCTTAGTGATTTTTATTTTAGATTCTGTATGGGTGTGAATTTTGAGTAGTCAATCCTTTGGAGTGTTGATTTTAGACTTCTCTTTGAAATTATTTTTATTTTTCAAAGTATTTCTCATTCAGTGTGATCTTATCAGTAGTAATAGCACTGAAATTCTTGTCAGCACAGGTTTTGGCTATCACAGTCACGCTAATCCCTGAAACTTGAGAAATTTTAGGGTTTCTGTCAGAAAGGTCTAGTGTGTCTTGACCTCTGAGGTATCCTCTTGCTCTATGCGCTTTGGATTTGTCAATATTTTGGCTGATTTCTTGTTGATTTGCAAAATCTATCCCATGGCTTTGAGGTACTGGAAGTGAAGTATGATTGAGTCCTTAGGGTCTTAGGTCAATTGGATTTATTGCTTGTTGCTTGTTTTTGTGAAAGGAGTAGTGGTTTTTCTGTTGATTAAGCATTATTTGTCCTTTTGGAAATCTTAAAGAAACAAGATTTTCATTTGTTTCAGATTTCATCTCAATAGTTACTTTTAGGAATTGCATTAGGTTAAATTGCATTGAAAAGTCATTTTTTGGATTATAATTGAGCATAGATCACATTGCTTGATTTTGAAAGCCGAAAGAAGTGCATTCTCATGCATTCAAAAAGAAAAGTGAAAAGATTCATGTAGTTACATTTGAATTAAATTTCATTTTACTTCTATGAGTGCATTGAAAAGAAAGTGAACAATTCATGTAGCTGCATGTATTGAATCTCATTTTACTTTTGCAAGGTGCATTGAAATAGTGAAAGTGAAAGCTCTAGTAAGGAGAATTTGTTTGTTTCATACTTGGTTGTTGTATTAGTGTGTGAATATATTCCCTATGTTAAATAACTTTCATTGAATTGAAAAGAATCATTTTTTCATGCTAGTTGCATCATAGGTGTTTAGGTGACATCGATCTTTGAGCCTTAAAACTGAAACTTAATTAAAGATAAACTTAAAATTTACCTCAATTAACCTAAGGATAATTTTTCATTAACAAAAATCATTTGGAGGTCTAGGCTAGAGATGCATTCCAACATCATTAACCATAGGAGTTGTTGTTATTTTCCAGCATTTTATCCCTGGGGTGAAATTCCATTCCACGTACAGAAGTGTATAAGATCGTTCTCAAAATAATTTTGGGTATATCGGAGGCGCTTCACACATGGTAAGTATATGGGAATGCTCTCATCAAATAATTACACATTAGACACCACTACTATGGACTGCACTCCCATGTACCATTGTGTATATTTTGGGAGTCCCCTATAGGTTGCTATCTAACCGTAGGTAACTAAGTCTGGGGCCTTGTATAGCATGATATGCCGAACACAACATTCAGGGTGATTGGCTGCCATACGTTAAGTCATTGGTTATGATAAGGTGTATATTGCAGTTCATGGTTGATTACTAAACCCTCATGCCTCATTTTCCCCTTTTTATTTTTATTTTTTATAATAAAATCAATCGACCATGGAATCACCAAGTACCAGTTAAATGAAAACCTCCTTTTGTACTAAAACATTAATGGTAATTTTAAAATTGGATTTAAGCCCAAAGCATTCACCAACACACATTTTTTATTCATTTTATATAAATACATCATGGTAGAACCACCAATAGTCCCGAACGAGATCCCATACATCTATGGAGATACTGATGCACCCGATTCACCTAGAGTTGTAGGTTCTAATACTATTGAGCCCAAATCCCTTGAAAAACAAGGAGTTGAACTTGTTATTATCCTAAGCATTCAACCCCTTACTTCTTGACCACCTCAAGAGTTGTTAGGCTCCTCCCAAGACTCTCCTTCGGCTAGTCCTCAACCCATTTTGGATTTCTTGCTTTTTCCTCCTAATCCACTCTTTGAATCAGATTCTCAAGCGTATTTATGGCCTCCACATCTGTATAGTTTGTTTGATACTCCCAACATACCTTTGAGTTCTTCTCCTAGAATGACTCAGGTTCCCAACCGGGAGCTATTCCGAATCATGGCAACAGAAGGTGATAATCCATGTGTAGGGTCAACACCTCAAGGTATTCCAGTGGAAACATCTGGAACTCACATTCCGAGTATGAAGTTTGTTCCTTTGTCACTTCTTCCTCTTGAAGGCTTTCTTTATGTTTCTGCTCCCTACATGACGATGGGGCCAAGCACACCTCCTACATATAGTACACCCTTGGTTCCATCGGGTTATAACTCTCTCAACTATGATTTTTCAAGAAATTCTAGCGCATCTTCATTGTTTCACAATCCTATTTGGTCTTCTGGTGTCACTCCTACTACCAGCTCATTTGTCCCAAACATGTCGGAAACTACACATACCCCTACCTAACATACAATGCCAGTAAGTGAAACACACATTCCTCTTAATATTTTTTCACCTCCTACTATAGCCACGGTAACTACGGTCCCAAATGTGAGTGGATATCCTAAAAATTCTTCTATTCCATTGTTGAGGGGGAAACTTCATCTGCCCTACACACCTCTTGCTTCTAGTGGAAACTATCCACCCCCTCCTCCCATATTGGGGGAAAGTCAACCTATTGGTGTTGTTTCTAACCTAGGCAGAACACCAATTCCATCTATATCAAGTAACGTTATAGGGACCCATTTACAAGGTCATCAAGTTCCTTTGACTCAACCTTCCTACTAACAACCTTATACTCCTACATTCTCTCAATAGTTCCAAACTCCTTATCAGTAGGCATGTCCTCAAATGCAGTATGGTCCTCAAATGAAATATGCTTATAGGACTAGTAATCCTCCTCTGTGGCCACATATTCCTATTCAACTGCAGCAGGGACCCCAGCTGTAGCCACATCTGCATGTTTCCTACCTGCAGCCACAGCGGCAAGTTTCCTACCCGCAGTCACAACCACATGTGTCTTACCCACATCTGTAGCCACAAGTTTCTTACTAATCCCAACAGGGACCATACCAGCAACCATGGAAACAAGTTCCTATTCAACCCTAGCAAGGACCTTACTCACAACTGCAACAATAGACTCCCTACCAATTCCAATAGGGATCTTACCAACAATCGTTAACAGAGTCGCAATAGATGCAACAGGGACGTTACCAACGACAGTATGGTCAATATTCTTTGCAAACTCCATACATCCAATATGGTCACTAGACTCAGTATGGTCAAACCTTTATGATCAACCTCCTTATGGCCAGCCTCCATATAGTCAACCTCCATATGGTCAACCTACATATGATCAACTTCCATATGGTCAATCTCCTTATGGTCAATTGTCTTATGGACAAAATACACCATAGTGGGGGAAAAACCAAACTCAACAAGGTTGAAATACTCAATTTGGTACATACTAGAGACTCTATACCCCATATAATCCACAACTGCCATTTTTTGGCAACGTTAGAATTGGTGGATGTGTCAAGGCTTACAAATGACCCAATACTTCACTTACCGTATTGGCCTCTGTTACGAACCAAAATACCTAGTGATTTCCCCAAATTTGAAGTTAAATTTGGAGAAGACTCCAAGCACACATTATGACTTATCACCTTTGGTGTTACTCTAACTCTTGGGTGGATTATTTTATTCGATTATGTCTTTTCCAATGCACTTTAATGGGCACTGCTGCCAAATGGTACATCGAGCTCCCTCGTGGTGCTTTCCAAGACTTTCAATACTTTGGTTATGGCTTTCCTCACCCATTTTCAATTGTCTTTCTAGTATGAGACTAGAACCCATCTCTTAATGTCTTTGCAACATGTATACGACTTCTACTCACATCTTTGATCATATCCATGAATGGAGGCATAGGCATCGCCTCATAAAATTCGATATCTTAGATTAGATTTTGACTGAATGGTTCACTAAATCATTCATCCTCCTATTGTTAAAGACATATCCATGGGTGGTTGTGTGATTGAGGAACAAGCCATCACCCATGCATAGTATTTGGATTTGGTTTATTCACAATTTGGCACATTATATGAACTCTTTCCTAGTGACAACCTTTGAATGGCCTTGCATATGCCAATACTGCATATTCAAAACCTATTGATGGCATCATTGGATCTATGGCTCAACGGTCTAGTAGTTCTCTGGCTACTTCTTCAAAATCTAAATCTACTCCGGTCATTGCAAGTTCCAATATCGTTGATAATTCTAAGAATCTTGGTAAAGCCTCAGAGATAAATGTAATAGATAAATCCTCGAGAGGAAAGAATAAGGTTAAAATAAAAGCTAAACAAGATACCCCTAAACAATATTCCCAAAAATTGTTAGTTGATGACACACCCAAATGAAATCCTAAATATCCTTGCCTTATTTGTGATGAAGATCATTACTCTAAGGATTTCCCCCAATGTGCCGAAGTAAGTCGTCTTCTGAAAGGAACAATAGGGACGCCAATTGTGCTGAAGGAACCTTTACCATCTCAACAAACACAATTGGTAGACCAACCCCATGCTCAAACCTCTGGAAGCTCTCTGGTGTTTATGGGTGGCTGAGAACAAATTTTCGTATCCATGAGATCAAAAGATTATCCGCCTCCTGAGAAGCTTGTGGTGGAGAAAGATACCACTGATGTACCCTCTTCCTCCACTTTACCCAATTTCGGTCCTCTCCATATTGAGAAACCTAGCACTGATTCCATAATCCGACCACCCCCTAAAGGTATTCTTCATAAATCATCCTATAATATGAGTGTGTGAGCTTCCCAACACTATATTATTGTAGAATACTTGGCTCAAGCACCCTTGGTGATGTCGGGCCTTGGAATTCCTTATGACGTGTACATCAAAATAGAAGGATTTTCTATCTGCTACTGGAGGAATTGATCCCGCAAATTCCAGTTTAATTACTTTTGATCTTGAAAACCATGTTCCTCTTTTGCTGCCTCAACTTGTTTTTCTCATACAAGTTGTTGTTATGGGAAATACTATCCACCAGATTGTTTTTTATGAAGGAGCCTCCACATGCATCATGTCCATATCATGTTGGGAAGCCATTGGTTCCCTCCCTCTCAACCAGTCTTCGAACACTTTAGAAGCTTTCGATGGTTGAGATTTCCACCCATATGGTATTCTTAACTCCTTAACCATTTAGTTGGAAGGAAAGATGATCAATTTATAAGTCAAGGTTGTTGACACTAATCTCAATTACAACCTTCTACTTGTTCGGAGATGGACTCATGCAATGTTTTGTGTGGTTTCTTCCCTTTTTCATGTCCTTTGCTTTCCCCACCAAGGGGAAATTACCACAGTTGATCAATTTTCTTTCTTTTCCTATGAATCTTCAATAGGTAATGTGCCTTATGTTGGGAAATCCAACGTTCCTTATGAAAGTGTTGGCACATATATTTTCAAGGAACTTGTCTTAATGGGAATTCTTTTCCTTCCTCCTCCCTCCAATGTTTCCTCAATTAACATGATCTCGTCTAATTATGACCCATGTATCATCCCTAGTCCTGACCATATTATAATTTTGGTGACACCATGTTGCTTAGCCTAGTTGAGCAAGCTTATCAAAGTGTCCTTTGGCTTTCACGACTACATCTACAACTCATGATCGATTGAGATTTGTTCTATACTTGTATCTACAAAATCCTTGGATTAGTTCTTATGATTCCGAAGATCATTTGAATGAGATGTTCCTTACTAACAAAAGAATCATTGAAGTCTTGTCTCTTGAAGAAACCCCTTGGAATGATATACATCATCATTCCTCTTTTCTTCCTAGCCTTGAACTAATTACTACTTGTCTAGGTACTTTACTTTCCCCTGAAATGAATACTCTATTTCAGACACCTATCTTGGTTCACGAGGTGTTGCCTGAAGGAAATTTGGGGAACATTTAAGCAACCATGCCCATTGACATATCAGTTAAACCTGAGATTATCGAAAACATTCACATAGGGGCTTATTGTTCTCTTGATGAGATTAAAGTCTACACAACACTATTCAAATAATTTCATGATTTCTTTGCATAGTCTTACGAAGAGATACCTGGGATCGATCCCAATATCATGGTGCATGGGATCCCCACCTATCCGGACACAAAACCTAGATGACAATGTCTTTGTCCAGTGCACCAAAGGAAGGCAGCTGCTATTAAGGGTGAAGTTGAAAAACTTCTCAAAGATGGCTTTATTTACCCTATACCACTGACAAATTGGGTTTCCATTATCATTTCGGTAACTAAAAAATAGGTGACCATATAAGTCTGTGTTGATTATCAAGATATTAGCTCAACTTGTTCTAAGGATAATTACCCTACTCCCTTTATCAACCAAATTATCGATAAATGTGCGGGGAGTGAAATTTTCTCCTTTATGGATGGATTGTCTTGATATAATTAGATTAATATCCTTCTTGCTAATCAACACAAGACTTCCTATATCTGTCCTTGGAGGACTTTTTCCTACAAAAAGCTTACTTTTGGCCTGAAAAATTTTGGTGCAACCATCCAATGGGTCATGTCTTATGCTTTCCACGATATTAAAAATATTGTTCATCCATATCTTGATGATTTACCCGTGCATTCGCTTAAACATCAAGACCATCTAGCTCACCTTCAGGAAATTTTTCTTTGCTGTCGACACTACAATATTAGGTTGAATCCTTATAAGTTTGTCTTTTGCATTGAATTTTGTCGTGTCTTAGGCTTGGTAGTCTCCAAATAAGGCATCTGCATTAATCCTCTCAAAGTGGAGGCCATTGTTAATTTTCCACCTCCATCTTCCTTACATCAACTTCAAAGTTTGCAGGCAAAAGGAAATATTTCTTCATCGTTTCATCCCAAATTATACTGAGCTTTCCAAGGGTTTTACTGACCTTTTGAATAAAGGAGTCCCATTCATTTTTGATGACATTTCTTAGAAGTACTTTGATGCTTTAAAGGCTGCACTCATTAGCACACCTTTGTTGCACCCTCTGAATTACCATCGTGATTATCTCTTGTACTTGGTTGCTGCTGACAATGCCATTGGTATGGTTTTGGTTCAGGATGATGACAATGGAAATGAGCATGTTATATACTACTTGATTCGTAAACTTTTTTATGCTAAGACTCAATATGCTTATGTAGTAAAGTTGGCATTAGTAGTAGTTCATGTTGTCCAACGTTTTCGTCACTATATTCTCTTACGCAAAATTGTAGTGATATCTGAATGCAACCCCATGACCTATATTATTTCTCATCAGTTGCTTGGTTGAAAATATTCCAAATGGATTGTCATCCTATAGGAGTTTGACTTAGAGTTCACTAAAACTAAGTCAAAGAAATCACTTGTTTTTGCCGAATTAATTTGTGACCTTCCCTCTACAAACACGACTGCTATATCTGATGAGCTATTTCCTGATGAAATCTCTCTTCCTTATTAGAACCCATGATCCATGGATGGAGATATCATCATTTATATACAAACTCATACCTTTAGATCAGAGTTATCTAGCTCTGAGCATCATCGAATCTGGTACTAGTCCCAACCCTATCGAATTATTGGGGATACCTTATACTGCCTTGGTGTGGATTTAGTCCTTCGACTATGTCTGACACATGAGGAAGATGAGAAAGCTTTAAATGGCTACCACTCCAGAGCATATGAGGGTCATATGTTAGGATATGCCACTGCTCAAAGGATCCTTCGTGTTGGTTATTTTTTGCCCTCTATTTTCAAAGATTGCATTCTTGCAGTCCAAAAGTGTCATGCTTTCTAGATCTATAATTGGAAAAAACAAACTCCACCTACTCCTTTACACCCAGTTATCACTGCTGACCCATTTGATATATGGGGCATTGATTTTATGACTTGTAACCCTCAATCAGTTGGGGGGCATGGATACATCATCCTTGCCTTTGATTATTTCACAAAATGGGCTGAGATGATTTCTACCTACAATACTGACAGTGAAAGTGCAGATTTGTTTCTATTCAACCATGTCATAGCTCGGTTTAGTGTACCACAAGCCATAGTCACTAACCATGGCTCCGATTTCTGAAATGACATGATGATAGAACTTAGTTCTTAGTTGCAATTACGTCACGATAGATCAACTTCGTATTACCCACACGCCAATGGCCAAGTTGACACTGTTAACAAAGTTTTGGTCACAATTCTTCAATGAACCATTAGAATGCACAAAAAGAACTGGTATCTCATACTTTTTCATCATTATGAGCATATTGAACCACTACCAAAATGATGACTGGATTCACACCTTTTCAATTAGTTTATGGTCTGGAAGACACCCTACCTATCAAATGCGAAATCCCATATTTACAAGAACATCTTGATGAGACTCATCAAATTGTTGCATTGGTAACTGAGTCTCCTATACTGCTAGTGTAACCCTATACTACTAGTGTAACCCCTTAGTGTTATTAGTACAACCCACTTATTATATTGATGTACCCATGTAGTGCCCATATTGTTATTATTGTGCCCCATAGAAGCCCACTATTGTTATTATTGTGCCCTTACATTATTATTGTTATGTAGGCTTTGATTATGTTATGACCCTTAGACTCCTATATATAGAGAGGATGTCTTTTCATTTGAATCATCCAAGAATTGTTCATTTATGTAATGTAAAGGAGGTTTCCCCCTCAAAGAGGCTGAATTCTAAGGCGTTGATCTATCTTTTCTATCTTTTCTTGAGCTAGTCCCATAACATTTGGTATCAGAGCTTTGGATTCTAGGGTTTTGCTGCTCCAAATAGGTCATCGTGGCATTATCACTATAACGTTTTTTCTGCGACGTTTCAGAAGTAGAAAAAAAGACCCATTTGAGAAGACATCGTGCTAAATCTCGGGTCCGAATTTCAGAGCTTTTTGCACTACATTTTTGGAGATATGAACTGAGGAAGTTAGTCCTTTTACAGAATCCTGAATTACATTCAAAACAGGTGACCTAGGGAAAATCATCATAACGTTCTCTCTGAGCATCAGATTGAAATTTCGTAAAAAGGTACAGAAAGAGGACAGTCTGTAGTTTCTTGTATATATTTTTTAGAGCCAAAGGTCAAAACAGGGACACAGGGCACGTCGTATAAGTTCACTCTACTGAATTAGTCTATAATCAGGTCACTGTGGGAGATTTGGCATAACTCTTCATTGGAGAATCCAATTGGGGTCAGACTAGTGGCATTGGAAAGAGGACACAGAGGAATACTGCATATCATAGTTTCAGAACTTAAAGATCTGAAAGTACAGAGTTACAGTCATTTCAACATCGAGCTCCTAAAATCAAGAAAAAGCAAGATGAGGAAGTTTGATGGCAAGGATCCGGTAAATTGGATACTTCAAATGGAGAAATATTTTGATCTACATGGTGTACCACTGTTACAATAGGTATGTATTGCATCTTCATATTTAGAACCAGATCAATTTTTATGGTATGAAGGGCTTTTTTCTCGTAAACAACTTGTTACGTGGTCCATTTTCACGGAGGAAATGATAGCACATTATGAGGATACAAAGAGAAACACCCTCTTTAGAGCAACACCACAACAATTGGAAAGAGTAAAAGGGCTTTGTGACATAGTGGAAAGCAAGATTATGGAAACCAGGAAGCATACCCCTCACAACTATAAAGATGGAAGTATTGTTTCTCCTAGCCTTCCACAACCTACAAGGGTTACACAACAACAATTGGAAGAAAAAAGAGAAAAAGGGCTTTGTTACAATTGTGATAGAAAATGCACTAAAGGCCATAAGTGTACTGAGAAGAAATTATTTTACATAGAATATGAAGAAGAGGAAGAAAAGGATCAAGAAACACCAAAAGAAGAGGATATACGCCAGGACCCCACCCTAGAGAAAGAAGAAATGAATCAGACCATATCTTGTAAAGCATTGACAAGAATTAGCACTCCTCAAACTCTCAAGATAGAAGGACATATCAAGAAGAAAAAGGTGCAAGAAGTGAAAGATCATATCAAGAAAGAAGAAATGAATCCAGCCATATCTTGTAATTCATTGGTCGAAATTACCACTCCTCAAAATATCAAGATAGAAGGACATATCAAGAAGAAAAATCTTCAAGAAGTGAAAGATCACATTGAGCATCAAGAAATGAATCCGACCATATCTTGTAAAGGATTGAAAGAAATTACCACTCCCCAAACTTTAGAGATAGAAGGACATATCAAGAAGAGAAATGTTCAAGCAGTGAAATATCACAACGAGCATCAACAACAAGTTATCGAACTTTTAAAGGATAACGCCACTTCGGTGCAAAATCAAACGAAACAACAGGTAGATCAACATCATAGTGAAAAATGTTTTGATGTAGGTGATTGGGTATTTTTACTGCTACATCTCAAGCAAGCTATTTATGAGAAGGAAATGTTGGCAATACTACATGCACTTAAAAAATGGCGACCTTACCGAATGGGAAGACTCTTCAAGATGAGGATGTGGAAGCATTGTTTTGTGCTATTTCTATTATC
>APFE031209206.1:0-12417 GCA_000404065.3 Pinus taeda
TTTATATTAT
Organism: Pinus taeda; assembly: GCA_000404065.3. NCBI lineage: Eukaryota > Viridiplantae > Streptophyta > Pinopsida > Pinales > Pinaceae > Pinus > Pinus taeda. The sequence continues at coordinate 11 of APFE031209206.1, forward strand.
AGTAATTATTAGGTTTTTTATTCATATGATGGGATCTTGTGGGTTCTCACCATGAAATCCAAATTGTTGTTCAACCGTGCATATGAGGCCTGAATGTTTCTATTATGCGACCAACTCTCAAAATAGAAGAAAATATAGATCAACGACTTAAAAATCAGCCTCTTCGAGGGGGCAACCTCCTTTACATTACACAAATGAACAATTCTTGGATGATACAAATGAAAAAACCTCCTTTATATATATAGGAGTTTAAGGGGTCAAAATATAATCAAGCCGACATAACAATAATAATATAAGGGCACAAAAATAACAATAGTGGGCTTCTATGGGGCACAATAATAACAATATGGGGAAAATACGGGCACAACAATAACAATAAGGGATCAAATGACAATAGTAAAGGGGAATAACTAGTATTATAGGGTGTTGATTTGGGGTAGCATCGGATGCGCTCTAGCCACGAAATTTGGTGGAGAGGTTGGGGCACATGAGATCTCCAATACCTAGAAAGGGTTTGGGCAGATTCTAAACATATTAGGAGATATTAAAATAATTAATATTTTTAATGGAGTCCCTAAGTCTAAACTTAGGGAAAATAAAATATTAATGTGTATTAATATGAATCTGTGTTAGAATGGTCCAAAAGACATGGATCAAGCCAGATCTAATGTTAGTCGTTGATTAGGGGCTTAATCTCAGCCGTTGAAATGTCAACATAAAAAGTATAAGAGGAGGCTTAGGGGGCACTTGGAGAACATACTGAGGGAGACCAGTCAGTTTAATTTCTAGAGCGGGGTTTGCTGAGAAATTGAACCAATGGTCTAGAGAGCAGTCAGGAGGCAACAAGTACAAAAAAGAGAGACGGGATATCAGTGCAGAAGAGACAGACACAGAGCCAGAGGAAGTCACGCAGAGGCAGCAGAGACTGCGCAGAGCCAAAAGGGCCCGTGTCATCCACGCAAAGTCTGCAAGAGTGACACAGAAGCCCAGAGAGGCTGCGTAGAGCCTCAGTAGACTGACGCAAAGGGTTTCAAGCTGACGCAGAGGGTTTCAGGTTGTAGCAAAGGTCAATATGGCCTACGCTGGGTTTAGGAAAGTGTTAGGAGTTTGTCTATCTGTGGGTAAGCCAATTTGGCACCCTATTGTACAAGAAAATTGCTGAATAATAAAATCCTCCCTTGCTGCACCAATTTTCCCACATTGGGTTTTTCCGAGGACATTAGTCCAAAATAATTGTGTCAATGTTTGCATATTTCCGTTTCTGTATTACGATGTGATATCTGTAATAGTATTTATTTTAATTTTTGATGAAGGAATTTCATGAATAACTTATGATGAAATAAGTAGGAAAAGTAAATCAGTTGCTGTAGTGATAGAATTTTCACATAGGGACCTAACATGCCCCTCTCCTTCAAAAAAGTGTTGTCCGTAACGCTTGAGTAGTTTTGGATGCTTTTGTATAAAATTCTCATCCTCCCATGTGGAATATTTAGTGAGTAAGTTCTTCCACTTGATGAGATACTCCAAAGTTGATCGGTTTCGTAGTTATCAAATTCTTGTTTCTGTGACTTCTTCAGGTTCCAATATGATTTTTCCTTCCTCATCAAGTTCTGGCAATATTGTTTGAACTGGGAACTTGTCACATATAAACTTCTTTAAGCATGAAACATGGAAAACTAGGTGCACTCGAGAAGCTACAGGAAGCTCCAATTTGTATGCCATAGTACCAATCTTTTGCAACACCTTGTACGGACCATAATACTTTAGTGATAATTTTTTATCCTTCTTAGCTTGCTCTTGGGGACATTTTTTATATGGTTGTAGTCGTAGAAATACCCAGTCACCTACATCAAAACTTATTTCATTGCGATGTTGATATGCATGTTGTTTCATTCCATTCTGCGCCAAAGTAAGATTATCCTTTAAGAGTTGGAGAACTTGTTGTTGATGCTCAATGTGATCTTCCACTGCTTGAACCTTCGAATTTTCTCTTAAATATGATGTGATGGACGGTGGATGATATCCATAAAGTGATATAAATGGGGGTCATTTTTGCTGCAGTATGGAAGGAAGTGTTTTACCACCATTCAGCCATAGGCAACCATTTGACCCATTGTGTCTATTTATCAGATACAAAGCAACGAAGATATCCTTCCAAACATTTGTTTACAATCTCAGTTTTCCCATCATATTGAGGATGATAAGATGAGCTATGAGCTAATTGAGTACCAAGAGAAGAAAATAATTATGTCCAAAAATTTCCAGTGAAAATGGAATCTTTGTCGCTTACAATAATCTTTGGGTTTCCATGTAACTTTTGAATTGTTTTCATAAATGCAATAGAAACTGTCCTGGATTTAAATGGATGAGATAATGCACAAAAGTGTTCATACTTGGTAAGTCTGTCAACTACCACCATGATGACACTCTTTCCTTCGGACTTGGGTAAACCTGTGATAAAATACACTGAAACCTCCTCCCAACGTTGGCTTGGAATGGATAAAGGTTGTTATAGACCTGGGGTCTTAATTGTTTCAACTTTATTTGGTTGGAAAACCAAACATTCTGCCACAAACTTTTCAATATCAGATTTAAGGCCATCCCAAAAAAAAATCCTTCTTAGCCTTGTGGTAAGTTTTGAAAAATCTCGAGTGCCCTCCTTGTGGCGCAGGTAAATTCTCAGTGTGGACACAAACAATTCCTCTAGCCCAAGAGAGCGGGTCTTGCCACAAACAAACAATCTATGGAAAATCTTCTTAAGCCAGAATCAAATAAGAGAGCCTACCTCTTAGAACGTATTACGCTTGGTGATGATCCTGCTTCCTTACTCCAGCTATCTTTCGTTTCCTTCCTTCGAATACCTGAAATAAGCAAACAAATAACAACAACAAATGTGATAGCGTACAATGTTGTATTCAGCCTACTTAATAATTCAAGGAACGTTAAGCCATAAAAATGTAAGATAACACTTCATATAGGAAATCAATCAATAGTTGTATTCATATAAATTCAGAATCAATGCCTTGACGTTGTTGGTCTCCTCTGACGTATCTGGGTTCCCACACTTCTGCTAGCATCTCATGGATAGCCCCAATAATGGAAGTTTTAAGGCCTCTTCCCTTTAGTCTCAAACCAAACCAAAACACACTATTCTCCCTCAAACATACACTAGAAAGCTATAAGTTATAGATGTCTTGCTGATCATTCAAACTCACTCCAAAACTCGTTTAGCTTGGGAAAATAGAGGTTTGTATAGCTTGGATGGAGGGGAGATAGTTCCTCTCATTATGGGAGAAGGCCTTATCTCTTGGGTTTGTTCCATCCTAATAGGAGAAAGGAGCCCAAACTGACTTCCTCAGCTCCATCCAGCCTAACCATCTACTAGACTTCTGTTACAAAGCTTCTAGACCTGGAAGCTTCAACTCCATATTTAAAAAACTTGCCAAAATAGGATCAGCGAGACTGGAAAAGCGCTTAGTCGCTCCGTACGGCACTAATGCTAGTTTTAATCTCTTGAAATCGGCATGAGGAGGAAACTAGTCAGTAGTGTCGGTCATGTAAACTAGGGTAAAAGGAAGATTCTTGGGAAATGATATAAAGTGGAATTATTCTGCTCATGAAGAGGGACATGATGGGAGTTCTTCATGATGGGAAAGCACAGAGGTTTCACTGTAGAGGTCCTCCAGGATCATGGAACTAGGAGTAGAAGGACAGTGACAAATTACTATGTAACAGATGCCCCCTAAAGCATGAAGGTTGAACTAGTGTGAGGGGTGAAATGATTTACAAGTAGCTGCGGGGAACCGGAGTCTAACGTCAGAAAACCTGCAAGTAAGCATAGATACATATACATCACTGAAAACTCTGTCAAATGATACATGAATCGTGGTATGGACGTAGCCATTCGAAGAAAGATAATGTAAATGGATCTGAGGCATGGGCACAGCCATCCAATAGCGAGGATCATATGAAATAGATCCATGGCATGGGCGCAACCATCTATTTGAAAGAGACATGTATATCAACATGATCATGTCACATCGCCTTGTAACCCGGACTTTTGTAATCTGAGCCTGAGGTTTTGCACTCCAACAAGACCTAATCAAAGTACAAATTCTAACATGTGAATAAATGTATCGAAGTCGAACATGCTATAAAGTCGCTTGATTATTGGTCAATGATGTGAACCGTTAACAAGCGCGAGAGAAACCACCAATAATGACCATGGTTCTCAAGGTACCAGTGACACAGTTCACAGAATGCGAATAAAGGAACTGAAGTCGAACACCTGTGAAATCACCCGATCGAAAGCCATTGATGTGAACTTGTCGTTGAGTGCGAAGAACTTTCCATTAGGACATGCAATCTCTAAGGTACTAGAAGGGAGCCTTGATCCAGGTGGATGTTGGTGGCCACCCACCTATCCCATTTGGACCCCCACAACTGTCTCTTTCAGTTTTTCAGTTTCCTTAATTATAGCACAGTTTACTATTTTTAGCAGTTTTTTTTCGGTGTCCTAAACTTCCGGAGTCGTTTTTGAGAGGCCCTTAAACGACGTTTTTTGGGGGGAAATCTACGGCCAACAGTTTTTTTTGTCTAAAGTCATCTTTTCCGTTCGTAGTCCTCGGAGAGAGATCTTTCCAACGGGCTATCAATGCGCGTCAAACGGAGATAATACGACCAATTTCGCGACCCCGGGAAGTTGATGTACCAACTTACCCAAAACGGGGCCCACAATTTGGCGTTTCATCTTCTAGGGTTAGGTTTTGGAATGTGAAGGGTTTTCCATTGTTTCTCAATAATAAATAGGCCTTCTAGCCTCATTGTAACACAGTTCAGAGGCATGTAGCCATACATCTCTTCTCATAGATAAGCTACCATTGCCCTAGCTGGTTTATTTCTATTTCCGGTTGTAAGCATATTTCAGTATTTTCCATGAATTAAATGAAGTATTGTTTCCACTGCACCTTTGTGTATATGTTTATCTCTGTATTTTATTGCGTTCCTGTTTAAATTCGGATCAAGTCTCTAGGCCAGTTTCCTGGATAATGAGCTGAAGTCGACAGGAAGCGACCCGTCGAAGGAAGGTCATAATGAATCCTTCATTATTGACATGAAACGGGAAACACAATGAATGAGAGTAATCCAAGGCGATCAGACAATGTACAGGAGGGAAGACTTCTCTTGAACATATGGATGACACGACTCCGGAGTTTGGCACCATTTTACATCATAGGATCAAATGTCATGGTGACGTGGCAGAGATCATATGAAAGATTTAAAATTGATAACCCAAAACCTTGGGAGGTAAGTGACAGAGTGAGAATGTCCCAAAATCTGACACGAACAACAGATGAGTGTCAATGTTCAAGAGCGACCAGCTGCCTCAAATGAAGAATGCCACTGATGAAATATTTCCAGTTTTCCCCCACCATTTCTAGAGAGTGCCGCAATTATTATTACACAAGCTTGACGGGATAACATATGCTTGTAATATAAGTCCATGTCCATCCTTTGGATGGATCCATTCTAGTAAGTTTTACGATCCCGAGGAAGGAGTATCTCGGTCTCGTCATAATGACAAGTCCGATGTCATTTAAAGTTTAACGAGTTCGACAAAGGGAAAACTCGATATCTTTTTCATGTTTAGAGAGTTTTAAAAAGACACGGAAAAGAACACTCTAGAATGTCCCTTTTCGTACATTTGTGTCTCTTGAGCCCGAAAAGGTAGAAAACAATACTTGAGAGAACCGCTTGACCATTTCAATCAAGGAGTACCTTTTTCGTAAATAGTTTATCCCAGCCCGAGAAAGGGGTAAACGTATACTAGGTAAACAACGTTTCACAGCCTTTAACAAGTTCAAAACAACAAGAGCTTGGCAATATTTTCGTGTTTAAAGAGTCAGAAAAGATCTGAAAGCAGACCCCTCGTTTTTATTCTCTTTAACAAGTCAAAAAGGGAAAAATACTCGGTAATCTTTTCATTTTTTACGATTCAGAAAAGAGCTTAAAGGTGACTCATCCTGGAGGAACGAGTGGTATAAAAGGTAACAACTGGTTCCGATTATGATGGAACTGCTCAAAAACTAAGAGGTCAAGAGGCTAGCTAACAAAACCACTCATCATTGTGGTTCCTCAGAAAAGAAAAAACAACCAAGTGAAGGCATATGAATGGCCAAAGAGATGGGGCGATGGAAAGAAACAACCAAGCTCCTCTAGTAGGATTTAGCTAATTAAAACAAAAATCACGAGATGTAAATCAGGCATGGGTTCATTTTTACACAAGATTGAACCATCGATAACTCTACTTGGATTTAGTTTCATGTTTACACAAGCTTGAAATGAAAAACTATGCTTGAGATAAATGTGCATGCCCCCGGCATAATGACTCAATTCGGGTTACATGCCCCCCAAGCTTCATTTTAATCAACTAGGTGAATGGAATGAAGGTTCACTTTCGAGATCTAGAAAAGATTCAACTGGGATTTTACAAGATCTTAATCAAAGAATCAATTTTGAAACGGGAGGTGCTTCATTTTTTAACGAGGTTGACATAGTAAAAGAACTATCCTCGAGACCCTTATTTCATCTTTTAACGAGCTTGACACAAGACAAGTAACTATGTTCGCACTCCTTGATTCATTTTTTAATGAGGTTGTCATAAGACAAGGAACTATCCTCACGATGTTTTTTCATGAACCATAAGGAACATGGCTCCCAAGAGGTCTTCACTAGACAAAAGAACCATGCTCTAGGAAGAATAAATATCATTTGGTACCAAAGACAGATCAGGTTCCAATGCCCTCAGTGCATAATGTACAATACCATCTGTGTGATCAAATGCAAAGACAGAACAGGTAGCCGCATAGTTGATGTATGGCAGGGAAGGTACTACTTGCAAACAAGAACCGATAGGGGACGATGGTTGCAAAGGAGGCGCCTGGTGAACAATGAATGATAATTGATCAATAGTCACAATTCTCCTTCATGTGGAAAAAAAAAACCACATGGAAAAGCGAAGAAACAAGAGCTCCCATGACATAAACATAGTTGATTCGAAGAAGAATATTGAAATCTAGGGGACCTTGGACTACCATCACATCTATATAGACGGTCTTCCCTCCCAAACTAATAAGGAACTTTGGAAGGACCCCTTAGGGTTGACTTGTTGCTCTGTTGAAAGCCAACAAATTATGGGTGACAGGCACAAGCTATGGGGAACCCAAATCTTGCCAAGTAGTAGAAGACATGATGCTAACAGATGTGATTCATCTAATATAGTGCCATGTACTACCATATTATAGGCTTGTGTTGTGATCTGAAAAGGTACATAAGAGGGAAGGCAGAAAGCAGTGAGTGGACTCCAAACGAAAGAGATGACAAAAGTACTTAGAGGGGGTATCATATGATTGCCCCCATGCTCTGTAGGAATAGGAGAAGGACTCTCCTGTACAACCAGGATGGGAGGGTTGCTCTTCGATTCATGAGAGTGCGAGGAGACGAGAAGAACATGAGCAGTATGATCACCACTCTCTTCTGGGACAGAGTGAACAATTGGAAGCGAAGCAAAGACGACACTCCTTTCGACCAATGGTTGGTCAGGAACAAACACAGAGAGTCATGCTCATGAAGAGCAGGACGGGCAAGAGATGAATCCAAGTCAATCTCTTTACCAACTGGGAGAGGGTCAAAAGAAAGCCTCTGATAACCAACAGGGTGTTGGGCCTGAGAAGCTGTAATATTTTCCAAAACTTTTGATGCTTTATCCATAAGAGGACAAAGGTGAAGAAGATGCTCTCCTTCACACAACCTACATGGAAATCTAATCTTCCCTTTCTTCTTACCATCACTAGTTGAGGGTGTAGCATCAACATGATCCCCAAAGGTCGATGGGGATGGTCGATTGAGATTTTGAGACCATACCTCTAAGACTCTGGGAATGCCAGGATAGTCTCGAAGGAGATTGTCACCCTTACATAGCTTGCAAGGGAATCTGACCTTCCATGGAGGATTGGAAGGTTTGTCGACAAGAAATGCATTTAAAGCAACAACTGCATGGATTTTAAACTTTCACCAAGCAAAGTAGAAGAGGAGGGTAAAGAAATAGGGGAAGAAGGTGAGGGATCAACCTTAGAATCATCGTGACGTGATTCGAACAAAGGCAACATTTGGACAAGAGTCAGGACGCTTAGGACCACCGAGGTCGAAAACAACCAGAAGAGTAGACCAATGGTTAACCCAGGAAGGGACAACATCGCCATATAAGGAGCCCCAACACTTCCAAAAGAAGGAAAAGGACCAGGATTCCCATCTGAGGGTAATCCTTGACTGGTAGTCTCCGGAAATGTTGCCATTGGAATCAACCCTGAAGAATTACTAAGGAAGATAACTTTACGAGGAATATTTCATGGGAAATTAATTTTAAAACATTGAAACAAAACTTTGCCTTTTCATGTTTTAAGAGTCGATAAAAGGGCAAAAGGTGACTATAGTCTCTTTCGGAGTTAACGAACTCGAAAGGACAAGTGCTCGATGATCTTTTAAATTTAAAGAGTCAAAAAGACCAAAATGATTGTTGAGGATAATTTAGGCAAAAGGATTACCAGGTAACCGTGAACTGCATAATACCTCCCAGCGAACTGAGAAGTACAGCTAGGCAATCTCCTCGAATGCTATGTTCAGCGTATCATGTTTTTAAGGTGGCAAACTCGGCTTCCTATGGATAAAGGATTGCAGATCTAGTGGGGTCTCCCTTTATATACACGATGGTACGAGGAGCACTAGTCCGTACTAGCGTTGTCTAGTGCCGAAGTGAATGACAACTGCTAGGTTTTAAGACGCCAGAACACATCTCTAGCCTAGACCTATAAATATGAGCGTTAAGTTTCAATGTTTCCTTAGGTTAATTCAATAGATTTTAACGGTTGATATTGAATGAGGTTTCAACTACAAGGCCCCACCGCTGTCATCTAAAAAAACTCCTACATGCAGCTATATGAAAAAAAGAAATATTTGTCTTCAATGAGAGTTAACACTAATTGAAAGATAGAGAACGCACAACTAATGTAGCAATCAAATAATGAAATATTTCACTAATAAATCTCCTAAATGTACTAAATATTTCTATCGAATGCACTTCAACTAGTCCTTTCAATAGAAAAGAGAATTCCTTTCTTTTTGAATGCAAATGATGATGCAACTCTAGTCTTCAATTATGCTAGCTAATGTAACATATTGATTCAACAAACTAGAATGATGTATTTTCAATGGGATGATAAAATGAATCTTTCACAAACACTTTAATGAAAAAGATTCAAAACAATCAACATCAATCAAATGGAAAGCACGAAAAGAGGAATCCTCCCAAACCAATGATGCAACGATTCAATGAAGAACAAGACGAGCAATGTGATCTATGCCCAAAAAGAGATGCTTAATCAAGAGAAGAACAAATGAAACTTTTCAAACTTGTTAAATGGAAATCAAAGCAACAAAAGGACGAACAAATGAAATGCAAGCAGAAACTTGACTATCGACTTGACTTACTGAGCACACAAACAAGGGAATGGATGACAACCTAGATGCCTTAGGGTTACAAACCATCCGAGAACTCAAGAAACCAAGTGAAGAAAATGCAAACTAGACAAACATATAAATCAAGCTAAAAGAGCTTTCCAGCTAGGGAGAACACAATCAAAACAAGCTAAGAGACAGAAATCAGAAGGGCAAGACACACTAGTTATGATCTAGGGGAAACCTTGATCTTCACCTATAAAAATCAGCGTGACTGCCTAACTGACAACAAGTGCCAGAAGGGGATTGACACGACTGTTTTTGAGAAACTAGCGCTAATCGGCGTGAATGTCAAAAAAATAAACGTGTTGACCAAGGATTCAAGGAAAAAAATAGAACTTCAAAGGCTAAAACCAGACTTGCCATTGTAAATTTCAGGCTTAGAGGAGTAAACCAGGCAAGGCAGAGAACTCTAAAGGGAAACGATGATACTAGAAGAGTTCACACAAAACCATAAGAAGACAATCAATTAAACAGAAGGATTGACTCCCCAGTATGGTCATCAATTTGTGGTGCAGGTAAATTCTCAATGCGGACACAAACAATTCCTCTAGCCCAAGAGAGCGGATCTAGCCATAAACAAACAATCTATGGAAAATATCCTTAAGCTAGAATAAAACAAGAGGGCCTACCTCTTAGAACACTATTCCACTTGGTGATGATCCTTCTTCCTTACTCCAACATTCTTTCGTTTCCTTCCTTCAAATACCTGAAACAAGCAAACAAACAACAACAAAAAATGTGATAGCATACAATATTGTATTAAGCCTACTTAACAAGTCAAGGAACATTAAGCCATAAAGAGGTAAGATAACACTTCATGTAGGAATCAATCAATAGTCGTATTTATATAAATTCAGAAAGAGATTACAACCAATGCCTTGACATTGCTGGTCTCCTCCGACGTATCCGGGTTCCCACACTTCTGCTAGCATCTCATGGATAGCCCCAACATTGGAAGTTTTAAGGCCTCTTCCCTTTAGTCTCAAACCAAACCAAAACACACTATTCCTCTCATCATGGGAGAAGGCCTTATCTCTTGGGTTTGTTCCATCCTAATAGGGGAAAGGAGCCCAAACTGACTTCCTCGGCTCCATCCATCCCAACCACCTACCAGACTTTCGTTACGAAGCTTCTTGACCTGGAAGCTTCAAATCCATATTTAAAAAACTTCCCAAAAGAGGATCAACGCGACTGAAAAGGGGCTCAGTCACTCCGTACGACGCTAGTGCTAGTTTTAATCTCTGCAAATCGGCACAAGGAGGAAACTGGTCAGTAGCGTCGGTCTTGTAAACTGGGGTAAAAGGAAGATTATTGGGAAATGATGCAAAGGGGAATTATTCTGCTCATGAAGAGGGACATAATGGGAGTTTCTTCATGATGATTAAGTACGTAGGGTTCACTGTAGAGGTCCTCCAGGATCATGGAACGGGGAGTACAGGGACAATGACAAATTACTGTGTAACATTCCTAAGGGAGAGGTGTGCAATTCCATAAGAATATTTTATTTCGGTTGTGAATTCTTACATAGGTATAAGCGATCTTTGTACCACAATGAATCATTTTTCTAGCTAAATGTATAAGATGTATTGGGATCTTATTGTAAATTTTGAATGAGTGCCCACACTTCTTTGTCATTCTTCCATTCATCCCTTGCTTCGTTTATCCAATCTGGTTGGATAATAGAAATGGCGCAAAGAAATGCTTCCACATCCTCATCCTTTCTTGAGAGTGCATCTACCACAACATTTTGCTTCCCTTTTTTGTAGATGATTTCAAAGTTAGAACCTAACATCTTTGTGACCCATTTTTGTTGCTCTTCTTAAGATAATCTTTGTTATAAAAAGTATTTAAGATTATCATGATCTGTTTTTACCTTGAAGTGTCTTCCCCTTAGGTAGGGTCACCATTTCTTAAGTGCATGTATTATTGCCAACATTTCCTTCTCATAAAGAGCTTTGTGTAAATACTTTCCTTTGATTGGATGACTTTCGAAAGCAATGGGTCTTTCTTCTTGCATTAAAACAACATCAATTCTGTTTCCTGAGGCATCACATTCCACAATAAAGGTTTTTGTGAAGTCTGACGTAGCTAAGACCGATGTTTGGCACATTGCCTCTTTAAGGTGTTCAAATGCCTTCGTTGCATCTGGAGTCCATGAAAATGCATCTTTATTCAATAATATTGTTAGAGGTGCTGCTATTCTCCCATAATTCTTAACAAACATGCAATAATACCATGTCAACCCGAGAAATCCGCGCAAATTCTTTATGGATGTGGGGATTTTCCATTCCTTAATGGCTTTAATCTTTCGAGGGCCTACCTTAACACCTTAATGAGATACAATATGACCCAGATATTCCACCTCTAGTACTCCAAAGAAACATTTGGAGGTTTTTTCATATAATTGTTTCTCCTCCAGTAGTTTGAGCACCCTGTCAACATGTTGGACATAATCCTTCCAAGACTTCTTGTAGATTCTTATATCATTGTAGATTCTTATATCATCAAAAAATACTAACACAAATTTTCTAAGGAAGGGTTTGAAAATGGAATTCATCAAACCTTGAAATGTAGAAGGTGCATTGGTAAGGCAAAAAGGTATGACCAAAAATTCATAATGACCCTCATGAGTTCTAAATGTTGTTTTCGAAATGTCTTCAATCTTCATTCTGATTTGATGATATCATGAACGAACATCCAACTTGGTGAAGTAGATTGATCCACGTAATTCATCCAATAATTCATCAATGACGAGAATGGGAAATTTATCTTTAATAGTGAGCTTGTTGAGCTCCCTATAATTCAGACACATGCACCATGATCCATCCTTC
>APFE031209206.1:13266-24381 GCA_000404065.3 Pinus taeda
GAACTTGTACCTAAAGATTGTAGCCATTGGACTCCTAGTACAACATCAGCACCACCCATTGGAATGGAAAGCATTGGGCTATTCAATACATATTCTCCCATGGATAGCTTGATATTATGGCATTTTCCAAAGCAATTTATGGTTCCTCCACTTACAACCATCACTTGACACTCTCGTGATGTATATAGGAAGCAATTCAATTCCTTGGCTATCTTACAATGAATAAATTATGGGTACTGCCTCAATCAATCAACAATATTACCTTTTTCTTCTTGATATGTCCTTCTATCTTGATAGTTTGAGGAGTGGTAATTATGGCCAATGCATTACAAGATATGGTCAGATTCATTTCTTCTTTCTCTAGGGTTTATTCCTGGTGTATATACTCTACTTTTGACGTTTCTTGTTCATTTTCTTCCTCCTCTTCACAATCTATGTAAAATAATTTATTTTCAACACACTTATGACCTTTAGTGTATTTGTTATCACAATTGTAACAAAGCCCTTTTGCTCTTTTTTCTTCCAATTGTTGTGGTGTCAACCTTGTAGGTTTTGGAAGGCTAGGGACAACAACACTTCCATATTTATAGTTGTGAATGGTAGGCTTCCTTGTTGCCATAATTTTTCTTGCCAACCTGAATGTCTCTTCTAATGAATCAGGTTCCCAGAGGCGAACCTCATGTTAGATGTTATCCTTTGATGTCCCTATGAACACATCAATCCTATGCTCCTCTGGAATACCTTTTACCCTTATATTCAATTTTTGGAAGTCCTCAATGTGTTCCATTATTGAACCCTTTTGTTTGAGATTTATCAATTGGCTAAAAAAGGTGTTGCTTTTTGTATCCTCATAATGTGCTATCATTTATTACGTAAAAATTTCCCAAGTGACAATTTGTTTACGAGAGCAAAGCCATCGATACCATACAAACTGATTGGGTTCCAAATATAAAGTTGCAATGTGTTTTGTACATTATGGAGATCGAAATATTGCTCCATTTGTAGTATCCATGTTACGGGATCCTTTCCATCAAACTTCCTCATATCGATCTTTGGAACATGGTGGGTCTTTAATCTAATGTTAGAGTCTATGAAATCATGATTAGCATTTATTTTGTTCTCATCATGAGTTTCCTTTACTACCCTTTCGCCATTAGTAAGCATTCTTATAGCAACTTTGTCAAATCTATCTTCAAATCTTACATGTTTCCTTTAAGCTTCGCTTCTATCTTAGCTTCCATGCCATCCATCTTAGCTTCCACGCCTTTCTTTACACCATCCATATTAGCTTCTGTTCCTTTTTGTGAGAGTGAAATTTGTTGCACTTGGTCTTGTAATTTTGATATATCATGTTGCATTTCTTTCTCTTCTTCATGAGTCATGTTAGAGATTTCAGGTTGCTTACTAGGTGTTTCCATTTTCTTTCTTCGGGACATCAATTAATGATAATGATGCTTCACTATGTCCTTTGAATTCCTTCAAACTAATTTTTCAAACTAAACTTGATGCAAAATTTTAAAAAGACTACTCAACTTTTTTGGCTTTGTAGGAGCTCAATATTGAATCTATTATATATATGTAATTGCAGATCCCCTAGGTGTGAAATTCAGTCTTGTGGTAGCCCTTTGAGTCCTCGTTCCAACCCTGCAAGTCTGATCACGATTGGATTTTCCAAGAAAGAGTTATGCCAAATCATCCACGATGACCTGATTATGGGCTTGTTCAGTAGATAAAACTTTTACGAAGTTCCACGTGTCACTATTTCGACCTTTATACCAAAACCCAATTCACATAAAACTACAGTCTGTCCTCTTTCTGTACCTTTTTACGAAATTTCAATCTGATGCTTAGAGAGAAAGTTATGGATATTTTCCCGAGGTCACTTGTTTGAGATATAATTCGGGAGCTTGCAAAAACCCTAAATTCCTTGGATTATATCTCCTATAATATAGCGAGGCAAGATCTGAAATTAAAACCTAAGATTCATCCAGATTTCGGCTAAAATGGGTTTTAATTTCAGCTTCTGAAACGCCATAGAAAACAAATTATAGCGAAAATTCCACGATGACCTATTTGGATCAGTGAAACCCTAGAATCCAAACCTTTGATAACAAATGTTATGCAACTAGCTCTCAAAATAGAAGAAAAGATAGATCAACGACTCAAAAATCAGCCTCTTCGAGGGGGAAACCTCCTTTAAATTACACAAATGAACAATTCTTGGATGATACAAATGATAAAACCTCCTTTCTATATACAGGAGTCTAAGGGGTCACAATATAATCAAGCCGACATAACAATAATAATATAGGGCACAAAAATAACATTAGTGGACTTCTATGGGGCACAATAATAACAATATGGGGACAATAGGGGTCCAACAATAATAATAAGGGATAAAATGACAATAGTAATGGGGGAATCACTAGTATTATAGGGACCTAATAGTTTCCAAGGAACGAGGCAAGATGTTTGTTGTTCTGAATCAACATTTGAACTCTTGCTTTCTTCAGCTCTGCCTGCGGCTTCACCTTATTTACCAAAGTAATTGGTGCCCCTTGGTATCAGATTGTCCATTCTTGCATGACGGTGATGGCAGTTTGCACATTCTTAAGAGTCTTGATAAATTCCTTGCTTTGTTGTTGCAAGATATGCAAGCAGAAAACTGCATTATGTACTGTCATGACCTCCTCATAGAGGTCTTGCATGGTCTCTCCAAGTGTTGATACTTCACCAAGTATCGATGCTCTCATTTCCTCCAAGTAGACCTATGCAGAGACTATGTTTTGTGTTTTTGCAGGGAGTTGTCCTGTCTCTTGTCGGATAGCCTGTAAGTCTTGTGCCAATTGCTTATTCTTGGTCATCAAATACTGAGTGTTTGATCTTGTTGCACTTGCAACGACCAAGTTGGCTTTGACAATGACATTTGGATTCTTGTTGGTGTCTACCACTATTACCCTTTCTCTAATGAATGCAGGTGATGCATGATCATCCGAAAAATGCTTTCTCCGTGTTTGTACAATTCTCTCCTAAAGTTCATTATAAGATAGGTTGTACAAGTCCATTACTGAATCATCATCAAGAGGAACAACATCCCCTTCTTTGCTTGGAGCTAGCTCTGTTGTTGGAGCCGATGGAGACTGAACGGTGACCTGTGGTGCACTCGGCGTCAAGTCGACATCCTCATTCTACGACTCCAATTCCAACTCCATATTTTCAACTTCAATTAAGTCTTCAATCTGCTTAGCAAACTCCCGATCTTGCATCTGTTCATCCTCCTCCTCTGTTGTTGGTTGGTTTTATTCTTTCTCTTCAATATGTATTGGAATTGTTTCTTTTGTTATGGAGCCTTACCTTTCTTCTTCTTCCTGCTTTTGCTTCTCTTCTTGTTCTTTCCTCCTCAGCTCTCATTCTTCCTTCAATTCTTGTTCTACTTGCTTCAATCTCAGTTATGCTTCCTACAAGATCTATTTTCTCTCTTCCTCTGCTTTGCTCTCTCTATCATTTTCTTCCTCTTTGCTTTCGTTGCTAAATTTGCTTACATAAGGATTGAATAGGATTTCACTTTGTGGATTTTTTCTCTCTATTCTGTCAGCGACCTTTCTCTTTCCCTTATCTTGTACCAGATTTTTGCTTTACTATTGTTGCCATGTTAGTGTTGACTCCCTTTCTATAACCAATTGAGTGTCAGCATATATTAGCAAGTTAATTAGTGCTTGCTCAATCGCTTCCCCAGTATTTCTTTTAGTGGTTTCTTTTTGAAGCAACTCTCTTTGGTGCCATGGTAACAATGACTATCGGAGAAAAGTGCTTCACAAGTGTGGTACCTATGGGACAAAAGGACACTCATGGCAAGTAAACATTAGCTTTAGAAAATCTACCTTCAAAGCATGATCAAGCAGCAAGTGAGGCATCTAATGGGAAGGATTGTGCAATTTTCATTGGCAAGAGGGATTGCCTGCCTGTGGGAACTGTGCACTGCGAAGTCCCAGCAACCAAGAATGAAGCTTGAGGCTTGGGACTACGCAATGCACAGTCCCAGCCTGGGAAGAGACTGGGAGAGACTGCACATTGCACATTCTCAGTGGCCAAGATGACAGGTTGACCCATGTAACTGCGTAGTGCACAGTTGCGACCATCCTATACTATGCATTGTTCGCAGTTCTAGAGGCCAAGCTTGTGGTTGAACCTTAGGATTGCATAGTTCCCAGCTGTGCAAGGTAAAATCAGGCCAAAAAAAAGTGCAAATATGCCTGGTGTAAGTGTGAAAAACAAGCAGAAGTGAGTGATGATATGAGATTAAGTGAAAAAATGATTAAGTATGAGTGAATCAATGTAGATCAAGTGCAAAAATTGATCAAACAAAAGGAAAATCAAGTATGTGAGGATAGTCGTTGTAACAACGACCATTGGTGCAAAACAGGAAAAGCAATGCGACACTTGTGAAAGGAAAACAAAAACTTAGAACAACACTTATACAAGTTAAAATAATTTGAAATGTTAGCAACCATGAAGACAAAAAGCAAAACAACGCTCACACAAGCGAAATGACAAAAATGACAAAAAAAGCAGCAAAATATGGCAAAATTGAAACTCACCCGGAAAAGAGGCGATGACCGCACCAAAGGTTCCTTTATCTCCTCGGGAATGTTAGAGCTCCAAGATCATGTGTGCAAATGAGCTCTAGAGGCATCGATGAACTAGATTTGAGTAAATGACGGTTTATGATATGCATGCCTAAAATCAAGGAAAAGCGACAATTGGCAAAAACTTCTAAAAATAACAAGTTTGCCTCCTTCAGGAAATTAAAAATAGATCCCTACTTCCTAGGAATATTTTTCCCCTTTAGTTTTCTTTCCTCTCCAAGGAAACTTGCCATGCATGTTGTTGACAAAGATTGCGCAATGCTGGGAACTAGGAAACTTTCCAGCTCAGTGCATTACGCAGTTTCTGAGTTCAAGGGATGCATTGCACAATTTATGGGCTTAGTGTTGCGTTGCCTTCCATGATTGCACAGTTCTTGAGCTCAAGGCATTTTTTTAGTGAAAAATGCACAATTCCAATCATCAAGGTTGCTTGCCCTCAAGGATTGCGCAGTTTCTGGAGGCAAGCCCAAAATTGTTGTGTGACCAAGTTAGGAGGTTATCTTATGACTTAGAAAGATTAGCTAGGTGTGAAAACAAGCAAGCACAAGCATAGATGAAAAATATAATTCTCAGTGGAAGCATTAATACTTGGATCAGTGTAAGATGAGTTCCTATGGATAGGAAGGATGGCTCCAAAATCACAACATAAGCAAAATTTTGAAGGATGGTTGTAGCAACTACAACATTGGCAACACACTGATAGAA
This sequence comes from Pinus taeda, assembly GCA_000404065.3. NCBI lineage: Eukaryota > Viridiplantae > Streptophyta > Pinopsida > Pinales > Pinaceae > Pinus > Pinus taeda. Next base: position 18,618 of record APFE031209206.1, read on the forward strand.
CTCCAGCTCTCTATATAGACCTTGTCTCATTCAAAACATGTCTAATTCTTCTAGAAGTATTGTTTAGTTCATCGATTATCATAGTTTCTTCACTTAGCTTGATTTAAAGATATAGTCCTTACCATTCTCTTTATCGGGAGTGTTACACAGTAATTTATCACCGCTTTCACTCCCGGTCTTCTCACTGTGTCATGTGTCCAAGTCAAACATGCTTATGACAGGGAAATGCTTCCCCGTGCTGCCAATTGACCCACTTTTCCAAATTTTACTGCCTCATCGCGACTTTTGGTTGAATAAAAGTGCTAATAAGCGCTCATGAACAAACAGACTATGCTGCCAGCGCGGAAGTACATGTGATTCCCGTGATGTCTCGATTTTATGCATCAGCGCAGGTCCTTGTGGTCCCTCCAGTGATGATCTGACTATCTGTATTGATCACTTGCGATGTCAACACTGAAGATCAATTATGTGCCCGCGATAATCCAGATTGGGCGAATTGTTCCAACAACCGGCCTTCCAGATGACTCCAGACCTAGTTGTTGACCTTGTTTATGTCGCCCTTCCTTCCCTGGTGTGGCAGTTCCGTCAATTGTGCTACCTTCCTTGATGATAAGCTCTCCTTTCCACCTTTCATGGAGACTCCTTCTCCTATTTAAACTCTCACCATTGCTATGCATGGCTAGTTGGACACTTTGATAGTTGGCTAGTTGAGCAGTGTTGTGAGTGCTTTGTGAGTTTGCTAGATAGTTGGTGTGAATGTGATAAGTGTGGAATTGTTGATAGTTCGTGGAAGGTTGTGAAGTACCCTTGATCTTGTGTAAAACTTGTGAGTGAGAGAACTCTTGTATTTTGGGAGATTCATCTTCAAAGAGTGAATGCTTGAAGAACATGCTGGCCAGACTCTTCTCTGAGAAGGCTTGTGACGTCAAGACTTTGGTTGTAGGTTGACTCTTATTTCATTATTATTGCAATCAATGATGTTTTCCTATGTTTTGTATGTAATGTACTTGATAGCTCATGACTTCTTGACTTTGTGAGTAAATAGTTCATTGTTGTATCTGGTTACATGCTTTGTTGTATTTCCTTTGCTTCGTTTCAGGTTGATCACTCGTTGAGGAGAAGGAAGCGGAAGCTGGAGCAGCGCAACGGAACTCCATCGACCATCGGTTGAGGTAGGTCTCTAACTTGAACTATTTCAGGAAAGCTATTGTTGATCTATCCTCGTTTGTGACTAGACCCACTCTAGGGCTAGAGGGGTTGCCTCTGTCCGCAGAGGGAACACTTTCCTGCATCACAAATTGGCGACTCTGCTGGGGAGGAGCTTTAGCCTTTGTTTTTATTATTTTCTCTTGCCTTGTTCTTTTTGTTTTGGTCTCTTTTGAAGTTTTGGGGATTGGTTATCGATCCTTTGAGTTTCCTGGGTTAATCTAGGAACACCCCTATTGGATTGAAAGATTGATTGTCTTTGATTTGGGAGTTTTGATTCGCCTGTCACTGTTTTTGAGCTTCATTGCGGATTTAATTATAACAGTCACACTGTTATCGCGCCGACCTTTTGTAATATTATGTTCATTGCGTAACTACGCCTGACAGTCACGACGGTTCTGGAAATCAGACCATCGCGGGAAAGTCGCGTATTCCCGTGCTGACATCGCTTTGTTGCTGAAGCGGTTGCTTCATCAGCGCTCGTTGCTTGTGTATTACCCACGTTGATTGCTGTAGAATTGATTTTGTTCAATTTTACCTCATGAATCCATCAGTCTTGCTAGCCCCTTGTTTTTTTCACTTGCTTTATGACTTGTTTTTCACTGTTTATAGATCGAGGCACTCCCTTGTGAGCTTTGTTGAGTGAATCTTGTCTTTTCACTTATGTGACCTTGATCACCGTTTCAAGTTCCTTGAATATGTTGGCTTGGTTGAATGTTTGCCCAAGGTTCATTTGTGGCTTTCTGTTGCTTTGATTGAGCCTTCCCTTTAGCCTGTTTTTCTATTGATTGTTTAGTGAATGTTATTGAACCAATTTTGGCATTGGTTCGATTTCTTTTCACTACCAAGCATAGATTATAATTGTTTGGATCAACCCGGCTTTTCCACACTTGCTTGTTGCTTGTTTGTTTCTTCTAGACTTAAAGGCATCAAAATCAAAAAGTTTGCATTCATTTAGTACGAAAGTGAAAGTAAATTTGCATTTCAAGTTTGCATATTGGAAAGCGAATGATAAAATCTCTCATTAGTAGTATCGTGCACTTTAAGAATTGGTGTCTATATGCATTGAATGACTACCGTTGTTGTCTTGGTTTTCTTGGTTTGGAAATGATCTCTCTACCCTCTCGTAAGTAGGTGTTCATTGAAGAAAAAGGATTTTTCATGCATTCTAGCTGCATCCTAGGATTTATTATATACATACGATAAGGCCTAAAAACTGAAACATAATCCAAGATCAACTCTAAAATGAACTGAATGAATCTAAAAACACATTGGAACATAACGCACATTATTTAGAGGTCTAGGCTAGAGACGTGCTCCGACGTCGTTAAACCTAGTCACTTTTGTTTCCTCTCAAGGTTGGGTGATTCCTCCTTTTGTGACTCAATAGTGGTCTAGTACGGACTTGTGCTCCCACGTACTGTCGAGTATATGGGGAGACCCCACTAGGTTATCATCCTTTATCCATAGGAAGCCGTGTTTGCCACCTTACAAGCCGTAACGCACCGAACACAACATTCGGGGAGATTGACTGCCGTACAGAAAGTCCTTGGTTCTCATACGATTACCAAGGTGTATATGCAGTTTTACGGATTGTCTGGTAAACCTTTTGCCTAGTTCTCCAGAGTAGTCACTTTTGCTCCTTTTCGGACTCCCTAAAGGAAAAGGTTCTTCTGAGCAGTTGTCACTTCAGGCTCATTAAACATTCGAAGGCGACTAGAGTCATCTTTTGGTCCTTTTCTCGACTCTTTAAAGATGAAAAGGTCAAGTTGTGTCCTTGTGTCTTAAAATTTATTCGACCACGTTCACACTTACCCTGTTAGATCTTGTTTGTGTTAGCTTGAGTAGGGTCCTTTCTCGTTAGTTTTCCAAGGATTTTTGAATCAAATCATCCTGGCAGAATCATTGATCCTGTCTCTCGTTCCAAGTGACCAAGGGTCTCCTTCTTCTGTTGCTCCTGAGACACCGGTTGGTCCCTGTTATTCCGAGTATCCAACCGTTGAACTCTCACGCTCCAGAAGATGACTTTTACGATATCCATTGGAACCCCGTTTGGGAGCCTTCCGAAGAGGATATTCCTATTACTCCTCCTAGTGTTTTGGTCCCAATGTCTTCCTCTGACATGGATGACACATCCCCCATTGCGAGTGAAGCATCCATTGTAATTAGCGGTGAAATTCCTGTCTCAACGGAGATTCCTCCCTTCAGTGTCACCCCTCTCAGTGTCATGTTACCCTTACGCTATAGGGCTTTGAGGGATGTTATTGGTTCTAGGACCTCCTTTACGGGTTATGTGTGGGATCACAACATCACTCCGACTTTGGGGTCTTTTATTCCTCAAATTCACAATACATCTGTCACTTCAATCCCGACTATTCCAACCATCTGTGTAGCTTCTTCAACGCCTGTTGTTAGTGCCGTCACTGCATCCTCGGTTGTGACCATTGTTGCTGGATCGTCCTCCAGTTCGACAAATAGTGGCCCATCGGCACCTACACCCGGAGTTGTCGATCCTACGCTCAGTGCCACACCTTCTTCTGGTTCCATTCCAGCAGCGGGGGCATACGATCAATATTTGCAAGTTGTCTAGAATCCGGGCTCGCAAGGTCTGCTCCATTACTATGATCTCGTAGGGCATCATCTTTATCTTTCCGGTCCCTTGCCATCTCAGCCTGCGGTTAAGGTCTGAGTCCCATTAGCTGTTGCTTGGGGTACCTCTGGTTACGGCGGTGGCCAAGTACCCCCTGCGAATCTTCAAGGACCACCTTATCAAGGTCAGCTGTCTTACACGCAACCTCCCTATGGGCAGCAATAGTACGGACAATCTTATCCAGGGCAACCTGGAGGCCAACAAGGACAACCCTTCCAAGGACAACCTTCGGCTATGGTGGTTCATATTTTACTTATCTCAGGCAACCCTCTGGAAATTTAGGACAACCTTATATGCAACAAGGACAACTTGGGGTCCAGTAGGGATACCCTTTTGGGCAACCCTCTAGAAATCCAGGACAACCTTATATGCAATAAGGACAACCTAGGTTCCAACAGGGATACCCTACTGGGCAAGGTGGTCAGTCTTACGTACAGCAAGGCCAACCCACTGCCCAGTTTGGTCAACCATTTGGGCAGGGTGGTCAGCCTTACGTACAGCAAGGTCAACCCATTGCCCAGTCTGGTCAACCTCAAATCCAATTAGGTGAACCAACTGTCCAGTCCGCTCAGCCATTCGGTCCATCAAGACAACCCTCAGTTGTGCAAGGACAACCCACTACCCAGCAAGCTCAACCTTCTGGGCAAATGGGCCAATCTCAATCTCAACTAGGTCAACCATCTGGCCTGGTGGCTCAGCCCCAATCCTCTCAAGGAAATCTCTCTGGGCCTGCTCAACTGGGCATGCAAATGGTTGTTGCTTCTCAAGCTCCACCGGGTTTTCAGCCCCAGTCTGGGCTCCAAACCCAAGCTGGTCTTCAAATGCAAGGTGGATCTCAACTTCAACCCGCTTATCAAATGCAGCCTAGCCCCCAGGCTCAGTATGGAGCCCAACAACCTTATGGTTTCCAGCAATCCCAGGGGCAACCTCAATTTTCCCCGTATCAAAATTATCAATAGATGCAGGTGAGTCCCTATCAGAATTACCAATAATCGTACGTTGCTCCTGCAGGTCAAGTTGGTAACCATTGGAATGTTGGGGAGCAGATCGAGGGTCAACCGTCTAGTTATAACTATAATCCCTATGGACAAAATCCCTATAGACAAAACCCTTATGGGCCCGGTCCGTCTGAACAAAATAAATGGGTGCAACCAACGACTGGATGGAACCCTGGTGCTACCTCTTTCCCGCGGCCATAAATGTCCTTTAATCCTCAGTTACCCTTCTTAGCAATGTTGGAGCTGCCAGATGTGTCCAAACTGACCAATGATCCTATTCTCCATAATCCGTATTGGCCCCCAGTTCCAACTAAAATTCCCGATGATTGTCTCAAATTTGATGGCAAAGCTGGAGAAGACCCCCAAGCCCACGTTATGACTTATCGTCTATGGTGTTCGTCAAATTCGTGGCTTGACGATTCAATTCGGGTTCGCCTTTTTCAAAGGACCCTCACTCGCTCTGCTGCTAAGTGGTATATTGAGCTGGCTCGCGGATCTTTTCAAGATTTTAACTCGTTGGCAATGGCATTTTTAACTCATTTTTAGTTACCGATTCGGTATGAGATGGGCACACATCTCCTCACGTCCCTTAAACAGGATACGACCATGCACATCTCTGATCACATCCATGAGTGGAGACGGCGTCGTCGCTTGATTAAGTTTTGGATTCCTGATCAGCTCCTAACCGATTGGTTTACGACCTCATTTGTCCCTCTAATCGCACGGGACATTGCTATGGGAGCATGTGTAACTGAGGAGCAGGCTATTGCGCGTGCTCAGTACCTTGACTTGGTGGTGAGCTCCAGTATTGTAGCAATAATGCTACAACTCCTGGGGCTTCTTGTCTCTCATTTTATCAACCCGGTAGTTCGTACAAACTTGGAAGCGACGGTGCTGTATGCACAAGTAC